>OZ026606.1:22760072-22782572 GCA_964020085.1 Micromussa lordhowensis
TATCTGTCATCCGTAGGTTACGGATATCCCGCGGTATACGTAGCTTCGTACGTGGGAAGAAGAACCCTAAGTGAGAAAATGTCGACAGAGAGACTTAAAAATGTTAGGCTGTTTTGTTATCAATTTGTTGAATAATAAAACAATTATCCTGCTCAATCTCGCGGAATATCGTCTGATTTTAGCCGACTCGGCCTACGGCCTCGTCGGCTAAGTATCAGACGATATTCTGCGCGATTTTGCAAGATAATTGTTAAATATCAGTTGAGAGAAGCGAACAGTTTTTTGCGAGGGCGCAGCTGAGGTATATTCAGTCACGTGACGCGCTTAGACCATTGCGCGCAAGCGAAATGTTTGATGGGCTATAACCTTGGCACCGACGTTATTACAAAAGTCACCAGTTTTGTTAATGTTTTACAGTGATAACATCATTTCCTTTGACAAATACTTTGAGGATCCAAGCTACGGCGAAACAGAACAAATTCCAGTGTTCGAGACATCAGTGGACTCCCCGTAGTTCTCAAATTCATCGATCTCGCTTTCAGAAGAAATAATTTATTTCAAAATCAGTGTGAAAAGATGACATTCTCTTTAGGTGAAAAGTGATGGCTATGTCTTGCAAACATGAGACCGCATGCAATCATTCTTTGATAGGAAATAAATACAACACAGAGAAACTCAAGTTGAAATAATAATTTATGATGAAGTATTAATTATGTGAAGAGTGCATCTGTTAGAGTTACTGTAATTCGTTGCATCCTCGATATATCCCTCTCCTTGAGTTAACAGCAAACTGTGCAAAGCCATTGCAGTAATAATACAAATACAATTTTCACGGGGAAAACCTACTATTATCACGTTTTGAATGTGACTTGTGTGAAGGGTTGTTATTCAGAAGAACTCTAATGAAAGAAAATCAAATTTACATATAAAAAGCTGAATACGGTCACCTCATCACTTATAATAATATGTTTTCAGTACAGTGAATGACTTAAACCATTTTCCAGTTTTGCTCTTTAAGAGTTTCCGAAGTTTTCCGATGATTCCAAATTGACAATGTACCAAGGAAATAAAGGAGCCTTTTTTTGAAATCACATAATCAGATCTAACTAAAAGGCCTGACTGAAATGCGTGCAAGAGACAACCTGACGTGAGAGCTAGAAATATTAATTAAAACACGGGCGCATCTCGTTATTATTTCTCCTATGGCGTATATGATTCAGGACCGGATTTGAATTAAGACAACAAAGATAGGGAGACTTTTACAACTAAATATAATTAAAACAAAACTGAATACAATTTCCTATATCACTTGGTAAACAAAACAGCAGATGTCCCTGACTCCATGAGCTTCATTTCCTTTTGGGAAGTTTATTTTACACATTGTTTGACTTTGAAGACTGCAATAATAACCTACGATCGTCAAGCAACTTTAATCAACAAAAAATATATAAATAATTAAGCCTTGTGTACTGTAAACGTTACTGTGATCTCATTTCCATAACAGTAGGTGAACAGTATAAACAAGGCATATGGTGATTTATAATTAATTCGTTATCGAGGACACTTTGTAAGTTGTGCTTCCCAGTTTTAAAACATTCGTAAAAATTTCAACTTCTCAGCTACCTTAATAGCCAAGGGAAAACTCGAAGACCGATCCAATAATGGCTTTGCAACAGCACATTGCTGGTATAAATGAGCCATACGGACTCGATTCTACAAGCAAAGACATCGAAGATAAAAAGTCTAACGACAAACACGGAAAAATGGAAGAACTTAGATCGTTTGCAGAAGACACAACTCTACACGGGGCTAGATTTTTGTTCACTGACAACATTTTCAGAAGGTTGTTATGGACTGTGGCTGTTATAGCGTGCTTCGGTTACTGCTGCCATCAAGTTTTCACTTGTGTGAGTGAATTTAAAAAACGACCTTTCAACACGAAAATAACAACTAATACCAGCACAGATAAAGGCGTTATCTTCCCTGCTGTAACGTTGTGTAATCTCAATTCCCTCAACACTCGAAGATACGTGCAAATATTGTCAATGCATGAAAACAGATCCATAATCGAGAGAAAATTGAAAGACTATTCTCTTTTGTCGAGAAGATCCAACGAGATATCAAGGCAAGACTTCCAAAATCGCAATCCCGGACTTTTTCTTCGCCCAAGCATTGCCGATACTACAAAGCAGTTACAAGGGCTATTGAGCCATCAAATTGAAGAAATGCTTTTACCTCGAAGTTCGCATTTCGAGTCTTGCTCTTTCAATGGGAAGCGCTGCGACGTAAAGAACTTTTCCAGTTACCAAAGCTTCATGTTTGGAAATTGCTATACGTTTAATTCTGCAGAAGACGGTAATCCACCGCTTCAAGCAACCATGGCCGGCCAATACAATGGATTGAAGCTTCGACTCAATGTTGAACGAGAAGGCTATCTGAAAAATGCTTTAAACCCCTTCGTAGGGCTTGTAATTCTCATCCATGACCAGAAGACATTTCCAATTGTGGAAGAGTTTGGCATTAAAGTTCAACCGGGCGTTTCTACCCTTTGCGCAATAAAGAGAAAGAAGGTAAATGAACAAAAAACAAAACAAAAACAACAACAACAAAAAAACCCACTCTGCATTATTTGAAAGTCAGTTCCTCCACACACCTTTCCAGCCGGTCTATCGGCTCAGACCGATGTTATTTTTTGCAAGATGCATTAATTACTCTTAATAAATCCTTGTTTTGCAGATAATTAACTTGGAAAAGCCGTATGCAACTAACTGCACAAAACGATCCCTTGCCGTGTTTAACAGAGACTCGTACACTGCCTACACTAAAAGCGCTTGTCTCTTAAACTGTCGCAACGAATACACCATCGAAACCTGTGGCTGCACGCCAGCTGAATTTAAAGGTATGAACCATCTCACCTTAACAGGACTTCATACAAATAATGATAAAATTATAGCGAAGCTCCGGCGGAGCATCATAACTACAGAAAGGAACAGAACCATATGCACGCATAGAAATAAAAAAACACGCAACTCACTGTTCATGGTCAACATGGCTAGTGGCATGGATCCCAGGCGCGCTCGCCAAACGACATTGTGAGACATGGCGACCATGGTCCATCTAAAGCCTGGTTTTCACTGGCGCATAAGCATAACCTACCTACGCAGGCACAGTAAGATGCTGATAATTAGCGGCTTTCGTTAGGAAAATTCCTAATAGGTCGACCGATCAGGCAGCCTCATTTTCTCTTGTTACAGCTTACTTCTTTGATATTGGACTTCCATGTTATGGGCAATTGACACCTGTCAAAACAAGGTATTTGCTGACCATTATTAGGTGACCATATCGCGGGCTTAGGTTAGAGCTCATCAAGGTCACGTGTGTTTTTGAAGTTGAAAACTGCCTAGGTACTGGATCGTGTGCTCAAGCCAGATTAAGTTATTGTAATCAGGAGCTCCTTTTTTTAAGCTTGGCTAAATCTATAAATTGAACTATTCTAACCATTGCTTTCACTTTCTATTTAGCTCATTCTTCAGTTCCAATCTGTGCACCGAATGACACAGTTCTCTGTGTTTATCGATCATACGGTATGTCAATCCGTCATATATACGCTTTCGATGACTAGATGTAGCAGTCAACTAAATAATCACTCTAATCTGTCTAATTAATTCAACTTATGCGATAAACCACTCAGTACTCCGTAACAAACAAACAACAAACAAACATTTGCTTTGAACGTAACGTTTAAAACAGGTCATTTTATTTTAAACGTTTGAGTCGCAGCTTTTTCTCAGATCCACCTGCCTTTGGACTAAACTATTTCTCCCGCCATACTTATTTTTCATTCAGTTGTCCAATCTGGTATAAAATGAGTTGCTCTTGCAGAAACGTTTGGCGCCTCAAGCAAGAAAAATGAATGTCAGAAGGATTGCCCTGAACCCTGCCACTACGAAGAGTACAAGACTTCCTTTTCATACGGTGGACTGCAGAGGGACGTTCTTATTGAGCATCTCATGTCTTTGCTCAACGGCACTGAGAAACTGTCAGTAAATCGAGCGATTTACGAGCCTCTATTGAACATGAACAGAGCAGAGAGGGAGAAATACATAGAGTAGGTTCTAAGATATTCACCATTATGGCGATGGCGAAACAAGAGTTCTTTTTCTTTAACCTTTTGGAAAGATAGAGCAATAGCAAAGCGCATGAGTGACGTCATGACTCAGACAAGACTCAGACAAACAAACCGGAATGGCGGACGATTTGCTAAAACACTTTCCAAAACAGCCGGTGCCCCTAAAACACATTTGAAACGAACATTTCGCCTAGATTCCCTCTAGTTCTCTCAGAACACGATGATGGGGGATATAATCATTTGCATTATATTTTTAAGCCTATCGCGCTTCGCTTTTTGCCGTTGAGTGTCGTAAACCCAGAACCAAAGAAATCTCTCTAGCTAATCACAAATTGCACAGACAACCCAGTGAACCAATCAAAACTAGTACAAGAAGCTGACGCGAAACGCGGGAAAAAACACGAGTAATTAAGTCAAGATTGGTTACGTTTTACTTAAGCCAATCGCTTGAAGAAGATCTGCAAAAACAAACAAACGCGAATTACATTTTTATATATATGAATGTTGACTAAGCCCCAAGGACTTCTAAAAGGAAACCTAGGATCAAGAAGTTTTGCAACCATATAATTGTGAATGTATGTTTTACCCTCCCACAGTGATAACATTGTCTCTTTGGATATCTATTTTGAAGACCTAAGCTATGACGTCATTGAGCAGACTCCTCTGTATGAGACCTGGGCTCTGATTGGTTAGTGTTTCAATTATCACGCGACCTTGAGTACTGAAAGAAAGCATATTTCTGTACTAACAGGCATTGCCGCGAATTACGACCATTCGGAACGGCAAGATTTAGACTTCCAAATATTTCAGGTGTTGATATCAAACACGAAGCCGTGCTTGACCAAATTTCCAAACACTGAGAAGAGATTGAAAATACGACGCGCAGCGGAGTATTTCTTTGGAAATGTCGTCAAACACTGTCTCGAGTGTTTGATATATCTTCTCAATCGAAAATAAAACTAAGGGGAAAACGGAGAAATAAAATCGTTAAAATCTATGCGAATTAAGATCAGATATCTAAACACCTTCACGGTCATGATTTTTTTTAAAATGAATTATTAACGAGTTTGAGACGCTAACTTCGTAAACTTTCGAGCCTCTTCGAATCGACCTCGGAAAACTGATTTTGGAAGCAAGTTCGGAAATGCCATGCCATGGAAACAGTCTAAAATAGATGGCAATTAAAAACAAAAACAAGACAAAACAAGTTCGGATTTTTGCTACTGCGATGATCTAATCAGAATTGAGTGATCAAGGAACGTTATAAATATAATTTGGCAATCTAAATTTCATGAAAAGGAATCTTACATCAACCAATACATGAAATTTAAAATAAAAGTGTCTTTTCTTTATGTTATTCAGTAATTCAGATCTTTCACCTCAGTAAGATCTGATTATTTTTGTGTTTTGTGCAATGTTTTTACGCTGTCGATAAAACATTTCTCGTAATTAAGTGGGACCTAAAATAAATCTTAGTCCCTTGTTAGGACTGATTGTTTTTATGTACCGTGATTGGTTTTTGCTCAGCATAGAAAGCAATAACTCTTTTCTTCATGGCAGGTGACTACTGCGGTTGCTATATTTCAACGATTTTGGCAAATTCCTTTACTAAGCAAACAGTGTATTCCAGCAATAATTTGTCACCTTTTTTCTTACAGGGAACTTGGGAGGAACGTTTGGTTTCTTTCTGGGAATGAGCCTTATCACTGTTCTGGAGTTCCTGGACTTTACCTTCAGGAGAATTTTGAACCTATTTCAACCCAAACGGAACACAAGAGTCATTACTGTGGAGAACTGAGTGTCCTTAGTGCGGGTTGAAGCAGTTATGGCACAGCTCGTACGTATGCAGAGCAGCAAGACATGTTCGCTGGGAGGATTTTTTACTACAATACCAACATGTTTTTTCAACATAATTATCGCACCTAAACTTGCAAACTTGGAAATGTGATTTTTCCAGTCTTGTCTAAAGGTTATGTAAATGAAACAAATATTCTTTATGTTGAATGGACACTCGATCTGCATGACGATTCGGGTTAATATCTTCCTATTTGACGTTTTGTTAATAACGTTCGATATATATATTACACGACAAGGTGAGAACGAAACTACTATAAATTCGTAACTTATGATAAAAGCTGATTACCATTTCTCCCAGCATATGCTCATTTGATTCTTCAAAACACATTGCATTCTCCACAAAAAACAGTGAAAAAGAAACAATACTATACTAACGGCCCTTAGCTTCGACCCCACCATTGAGATTTTCGCTTCTAAACCGGTCGCTAGACACTTTAATCTGCCGAATCATTCTAAGCAACATATGGCAGTCTGCGACCCGCCTCTCCCTACATCAAGGAAGCACAGAAAGCCGCAAAACTCTTGAACGAAAATTTATTTTTCAAATCGGCACTCTTAATCCTCACGGTATCAACGAACGCTTTTAATTCAACTAATTCATTCTGTTGTTTTTCACGTTGCCAGGCACCAACCAATAGCGTAGCTCCATATTTCTGTATATAAACCACACAAAACCCACAATTCCTTGATTCGCTCCGACGAAGGGCTAACGCTCGAAACGTCAGCTTCCGAATCTCTTTACGGTGGCCAATTCGCATTATCAACCCAGTTGATAAAACCAAATTATCTTGTAATACTCCCACCAACGCAGCACCACAGTTTCTTTAGAAACTTGCCCCCTTTATCAGATTTTGCATGTGCCAGGTTCCCCCCTCAATAGAATGGTCACACACTAGGGTTGATACAGAAAGACTAGAATAGCTTGTTAAAATTTAACAGAGACGCTGTGGCCTTCTGTTTAGTATCCTGAAATCTGGATCGAGAAATCTTGGCTCCATCTTGATTAATCAGGGCGTGTTTATGTTGTTGAACAAGACACAGATCTTGCAGCGCCTTTCTCTACCCAGGGACAGGCTGTTCAAAGCCTTGGGGATCGATCAATAGCGTGACTTGTATCTTTCCAGTGAAGTTTCCTGCTTATGTTTTTGTCCTCATGTTTTAAAAATGTCTAATCTCAAACTCCAAAAAAAAAATAGAAATAGGAAAGTTAAGCTTACCATTCAAACCGGGAATCCCAGAATGGCCCAAATTTTTGCATCATTATCCGGTCCCTGTCTCCTCCGCAGAGGTTCGAAACGTTCTTTATAAAAAGCCGCTGTGCGAGGTGAGTACAGGCGTCAACTCGAATGCACTTATATCGTTCAGCGGATTCTCCCCACCCAAAACACCCCTTTGAGCCTCTGTTCGCCCTTCCCAATACTTTTATTTCAGTTCTTCAACCACCCCTGGTTTCTTGACCGCCTTCTTGTCCATTTGCTGAAGGCTGTGAAAGTGGCTTATGGCCAAGCAAAGCAATGCTGTCGAAATCGGCGTCGATGTTGTTCACCGTGGCGGCTAACGGTTGGATAAATTATGTTTAAGCCTTCTTCTCCTAAGCTTGACACCCCAGCAACCGGAATACCAAGCATCCTTATCTGGCCTAGCAAGGCAATGTAATCACCCCACTCGCCGTCAATGGACATTCGTCTCAGGTATGTCTCCCATCCACCATGATTCACGAATTCTCTGAAGTAAATGCCGTCGGGAGTGGTCGGGTTGCTTCGCAGAAAGCTTACTACACCAGAGCGAAGCTGTGATGCTATCTGAGAGGGCTTTACCATGCCAGTGAGTTGGCAGACATTACGTGAAATAGACAGTTTCTTTCTGTCTTTGGGTGTTGCAGGCTGACGATAACTGAAACCTGCAATGGCAACTTCTTTGTCGCGTCCTCGTCAAAAATCCATTGTAGATTTTCAAACAAATCTTGAACTTTGTTGGTTCCAGCTGTCGCAAGGTTCAATAAATCACCTGCCATTTCATCGCGCGGGTTATCCAACTTTATGTTGTAATAGTTACACTCCTCGGAAATCAAACGCTTAGCGAAAAAGCAAGTTGTGTTCATTTGCTTTGGACAATTTGGGACAACGACAGTTTTATATGTGTGAGCATGACAGCTAGAGGAATCATAAATATAGAGATAAAGGTTGAAGATGCTGATAACCAGAAGAAACCAGTGCTCTTCGCGCGGCAAGTGTACCGGTATCATAACGTTTTCATATTCTGACAGTGATTTTTTATCAATGTACTGTCTATATGCATCGTCTCCGCGTTCTATAAAGGGATAAAAATATGTGCTTCTAAAGCCAACTGTGTTTAATTCCGGCCAAACTTGTATAGTTCTCTCTTAAATAATGAAAATAGAAGTTAATAGTGTCACCGTTTAACGTTTCACCAGAGATCACCTGATGTGTACTTGCATCTAGAACCGATTCTCCTTTCGAATTGACTTTCAAAGTGATCCACGTACTTGGTCCACCTCAGTATTACTTTCAGATCCAGCTTGTCGCTAGAGCCTTTGAAACAGGCTATAAAATGTTTTACAAGCAAGCAACCGGAACGATGATCCTGCTCGTATACGTTGGATCAATAGTGATCTAATCGGCTTCACAAATAAAATGAAGAATATAAAGGCAGAAACCGACACAACGTAGAAAGTTTCTTTTGAAGGTGTACTTTATTTCGGCTGGCCAAACCAGCCTTCTTCAGGTACAACGAAGAAGGCTGGTTTGGCCAGCCGAAATATAGTACACCTTCAAAAAAACATTCTACGTTGTGTCGGTTTCTGCCTTTATATTCTTAAAACAGGACCCTGTTTAAGAACCAATTCTGATACTAATTGGATGCTCGTGTTAAAAGAATGCCTAAGACTAAAGCAAACAAGAATACCCCTTGAGACAAATAAATGTGTAGAGACTCCAACCTCGTCCCTCTTCCATGCCCGCTGCCAAGATCCTTCGGTTTCCAAAATAGACTTGTAACCAGGTGGATTCGTGATAATAAAGAAATATAAAAATTTACTAAAACCCCTACTTTTCCTATAGCATTTCAGCATTCTTCAGGGAAAAGGTAAATCGTTTTCCAAGCAAGGTTATCAAGGGAAAATGCAAACTTTTCAAACTTCACGTGGTAAATTTGTGTCATCCTCCGCGTTAAGCTTATTCGCTACTTGCACATGACCCATAATCCCTTGCGTTTTGGGGGGTAACCAGTAGAAGAAATGTATGGTATCATGACAAAAATTAGTTCGGTGAGCTCTCAAAACCAGCTACTAATGCTTAAAAATGCACCAGAATTTACCAAAATCATGATAGGAGAAATTTGTACTAGTTTATAACTAAATGTAGAGAAATTTTTTTTTTGTCCATACATCGTCTGTAAAATTACAAGACGATGTATGGACAAAAAAAAAATTCTCTACATTTAGTTATAAACTAGTACAAATTTCTCCTATCATGATTTTGGTAAATTCTGGTGCATTTTTAAGCATTAGTAGCTGGTTTTGCGAGCTCACCGAACTAATTTTTGTCATGATACCATACATTTCTTCTAATGGTTACCCCCCAAAACGCAAAGGATTATGGGTATGTGCAAGTAGCGAATACACCGATAAATGGCGGACCGCTCGGGTAAGCCTCGGTACGAGAGCACGAAAACGAGGCGGGTAGGATAAAATCCCAACTTCAATATGGCGACAAGTGAAGCGGAGACGTCTACAGCTCCAGTGTTACTAAAGGAATGTGATATTCCTGAAGCTAGTCTTGCGGAAGGAAGCCAGCAGACTTGGGAAAAGCTACTCTTTTGTTTTGGCAGCCATGTAAGCGTGATCGTGAAAGCACAGCTCGTAAGACGTCGGTATGTTTACATCGAATGATCTGACAACGAAATAACATAATCCTTCGTGACAGATCTATCATTAAAACAAACTACAACGGGAAATATTAACAGACAAAAATGACTTTAATGTTTGCCGGAAAAAGCCAAGCCGCAGCAGGGGGAGAGCAACACCGCAGGCTAATCCCCCTGATGCGGCTCGCGGGTGGGTGGGCGGGTATACAAGAAATACAAAGGCGGATCCGCTAGCTATGAATGAATAAATCAGACGATGACATGTCGAGGGCTATAAAGGCTAGCCCATGTCACGCACATTCGATGATTGACAGTCGCTACTACGTATTATACAACTATTGGACTGAGTCCAATACTAAACATTTTGCTATTTTCCGCTCACAATACAGATCCGAAGGTCCAGTATTTCATTTTCTTTAGACATTCGCTCCTTTCCATGATCTGCATGTTAAGTTGTTGTTATACTTTACCGAATAAAATTTAAATATTTGGAGTATTGTGTTTTGTTGTTTGTGTACAAGAAACAAGCTTATCCTATCCATAATTTGTACTTACCTGGGACAACAAAAAGGGGTTGGTATTCAAATACATAAACTCGGAGTAGAACTTTTATTGGCATAAACGCGAAGATGAATAGCACACTGTATCATGTAAGTTGAACTGAATGGTAGACACAACAGGCATGCTAGCATATTTGTTTTATGTCTATTTGTTGTAGCTTTTCATCGAGTGCACTTTTAGCAAGGGGCCTAGCAATTTCAATTCTAGATAGCTATTTAACTTCATAAATACGCTTGGTCATTTTGCGGCTCATTTTATGGTTGAGAGGCAATAACATTATCAGCCATCTTGCTGCGGGCAGGCTTGACTTTCATTATCTTTAATTTCATCATTAACTGGTAAGGGATGCAGTAATTTTACAATTTAGGGTACACTCTAGCCTGAAATGTCGGTCATCTCCCGCCCTCAGCCTAATCCCTGGGCGAGAGACGGAAGATGACTGACATTTCAGGCTATGTACGTTTCTCCTAAATCTCATAAATCGATTTGTTGTCTCTATTTTTAGGTAGCGACGACTTGAGCAAAGAGTTGTAATAGATGGTCAGAGCTCTGCCTGGTCTGTTGTCCCATCTGGTGTTCCACAGGGTTCCTTATTAGGGTCATTATTTTTTGTGATATTCATCAGTGACTTACCTGACGTGGTCATGCCTGGGAACACAATTGCATTATACGCGGACGATTGTAAAACATCTAGAGTGATAAGCTGTCCATCAGATCAACAAGAGTTTCAATCTGATCTTGATAACTTATGTGAATGGAGTCAGCGAAACCTGATGGACTTTAATGTGAAGAAATGTAAATTACTGCGTATTACAAAGAAAAGGATGCCATTTCATGCTGACCTTAAGTTGAATGGGTGCTCTCTGGATGAAACGTACGAATTCTGTGATCTTGGTCTGGTCACCGTAGTAATAAGCTGTCCTGGAATGCCCACGTCGATAAGATTTGTAGCAAGGCTAACAAAATCCTTGACCTTATAAAAAGAATCTGTAAAGGTCTAAAAGACGTCAATACCCTACGAACTTTGTACTGTGCCTTAGTAAGGTCCCATTTGGAGTATTGTACTATTGTCTGGTCACCCCATACTTCTCGAAACATTAACAAACTGGAAAGGATACAGCGAAGAGCTTCCAAGTTTATTCTCAAAACTGACGATGACTATGAAACTCGTAAAGACAAACTAAACTTGTTATCTTTGGAGGATAGGCGCTTCTTTTTTGATGTCTTGTTTTTTTTACAAGGTTCTTAATGGTTTTGTTAATATAGACATATCCCCACTTATAGATTTTTATTCTCATTCTGATCGATATTCTCTGAGGGGCAGGGATAACTTAACCCTAAAGAAACAGTTTTCCCGGACAGATGTTTTTAAATTTAGCTATTTTAATAGAATCGTAGACTTGTGGAACTCGCTGCCAAATTCAATCCGCAGTGCGACGAGTGTCTCTAATTTTAAAAGGGGGGTTAGGGAATTTTTAACATCTGGATTAGTTTGATGTAGCGTTTTTAATTTTTGACGATCGTAGCTGTTCTTCTTTTTTTTCTGTGGTGATCTGCCCAGCATGGGGACTCTGTCTCTTTTGCAGACCCTCCCTATGGCTTTTTATTCTGTGTATTCTTAACTTCCTTTTAGCCATTAAATTGTAATAAAATTACTTCGAGCTTCATGCATGACTGGTCACGCCACTCATAGGGGTATTTGGGATAAATACCGCGAGTGATATTTCAAAATTCGCCAAAATATCACGAGCCGCCTCGGCGAGTGATATTTGGAGAGTTTTGAAATATCACAAGCCGGTATTTATACCAAATACCCCGAAGAAACCGTGCTATTTTTTGTTTATACTACAAGGCAAATAAATTTCGCATCTTGTAACGCTGTTTAGTCACGCGCGGGTGATTGGTTCTACTACAACATGTGATCAAACATGTGATCGCACAAAGGTCACATATGAACAAATGATTTTCGCTTGAACTGCGATAAAACAGTACTTGAATACCCGTAAATATCTTTTGAAGTGTACATTTTGAACAGCCTAATCGTCAATCGAAGTTTATCAATAGATTTTTTAACCGATTCTGCTTGTGTGGAACTTGGACTTTGGGCTTTCATTTAAGCAGCAGGCGGTGAAAAATGTTGGCCGTGAAAAATGTTGGTCGCCACACCAGCGGAAAATAGTTTCCAGTGGACGACGTTTACTTCTGGTTGCCTGTGCTTCTGAACTGTTGGATAAAGACTGAAAGAAGCTGTTTTTCATTCTCTCACCTTCTTCGGTAGCAGCTAAAAGAGCGCTCATCGATAAAGCTATGCACCGAACTTCGTCAGCTGAGTTGGTTCGCGGTGTAGCTCTCTGAAAATATCAGGGCCGGGTTGAACGCTAACCCAGGATTAAAAGTTAACCGAAGTATTATTTTTTCTTCTATAAAAATGCTTTTCGCTGCTTATGTTTTGTGTAGTTTGAGATTGTTCAAACTCAAAACTGAAGGGCAAACAATAAAAGGATAAAACCTCAGCAAAAAGTTACAAATTTGAAATCAAAATTCTCGCTAATCCTGGGTTAGCTTAATCAGGCTTTGAACAACCCGGCCCAGGACTGTAACCTTTGGATTCCACCTTAAATCGACGAAACTGTGACCTAGATCTTTGTACAGTCTCTGCTGTTTCCATATCATGGTAATTTCCTTTAGCTCTTGCAGTTTTTTCCACAGAATTTTGAAAATCTTTCCGCCATATTGTTTCGATCATTTAGGTTTCCATGGAAACTGAAATTACATGTAAGTATTTCAAATTTGGCAATAATACTACTGGTCTTAGCCAATCGCATTTGAGAAATTTCTTAGTCTGTAGTATAATATGAAAAATACATTACCGTCTTTTATGCATTAGGTTCGGCACATGACAAGAGCGCCGTATGAAATCAGCCGCCGCTCCAACGTCGCATAATGCGACAGACCCTGCCGAATTTAATGCTGTTTGCCTCTCCTGAAATCTAACCTGCCGAACCAAACTGATTCAAACGCCGCTCTTCTGCCGTACTTAACTCATCAGTTAGGTTCGGCGCATGAATGGAGCGGCGTTTGGAACGGGCCTTGAAGTCCAGTAAATCTGTATTCACAACTCACTTGAAAGCGCACCAATCGTCATTCTAGTTTCGCTTGATCTTCAGGTTTGTTCCTCTCAATCGCATAATCGGTCAATCGGGCATTAATCGGGAAGCGATCTTTGCACATTCGAACTTTGATTAAGTTCGAATATTATTTTGTTACACTTTTTTAGTTAACGGGCACCCTTGATGGCATAAAACCTCCGGCTGTAGATTCAAAAATGATATGATATCCTCACATGTTAAGATATCATTTTTGATAACATTTTTGTTTCTTTAACTACACTTAAATTTGTTGGTGTATATGATCGAAACATCTACGGATCTTCTTTGATCGTCTGCTGCAATCTTCGGTTATCTTCTGTAATCTTCGGAAAATGTTCGGAAACGTTCGTCTGGCTTTGGGACAAATTTTGGACGGTTTTCGGAATTCTTCGGAAAGTGGTCGGAAATCTTCGGAGAATCGCCACAAACGTCGTTATGTATTGTGAAAATTTTATATAATAAAAGGAAATTACCTGGTTGTTTGGAGATACGAAATTTCTCGTCTCGTGTTGAAATGTAATATCCTCTATTTAAAGATAAAATTTTTGAATGTCAGCCGTTCAAATACCGTGATGTCGTTAGAAATAGAGCACGATTCTGCAGGGCTCTCAGATTCTGACTAATCAACTGTTTTAGTTTTGAAAACTGAGATGTTTAAACACAGGATATGCAATCCATTTTCACGTTTGGAGACAACTGAAAAGAACCAAGTAAGTTTTTGCTAACGTTCGGAAAGGAGGCAGTGATGATTACCATCTACTGAATCTCGACATTTCGTCTAGAAATTATGGCTCGCTTGTGAATAACAACCGCCACATAATCGCTCTAGTTGTCTCTTTGCGTTTCCTGATGGGGAAAAAGTTCAGGGTAACAGTCAAATGTTTCGCAATAGAAAGCAAAGCAGAGTTGCGTGAGTGATTGGGACAGACCCGACGATTACTGTCTGTTTCTCCTTTCAGTTTCACGAATTCTTTATTTCATCGACAAAAATGGGAGGGGTAGTGAAACAAAGTGGTCGAACAGCGTAAACAAAATTGGGTCCCATTCAATGGACCAATGAATGATTTCCGTTATTAATTTTTTAAAACACAGCCCTGGAGTGGATACTCGTGAACCTGTCAGGACAATCCGATCAAACTTTTATCTACAGACTGACCTTATGGTGGAAAATACCCCCGCCATTTCATACGAGCAATGTGCTTAGAGTTTGCATTGCTCGTGTACAGTCTACGCCTCTTTTTATCATTCAGTCAAGGTTGTCAATTTTTCAACATTGCCTCTGTGATCACCTGGCTAGGATGAAACGTACCTGGGACTAAATACACTATCTATATCATTGCATGTCAATCGCCTGAGTTTTTTGCCTTCCGGGTGTAAAACAAGGTTTTAAGTTGATAAGGAAAAGTATAAAACTGACATTAAAAACTTTATGCTGGAATTTTGCGTGACGTTTCTTTGCCCAAAGATGCTTCTAAAGTGTTTAATAATACTTAAAAGCCTGAAATTCCGTGACTGGTTTTTGCAAACTGTTTAAAACACTTCAATGATGCGTGACAGACGCATGTTACCTTTAAGTAGTTTCTAAGATCACACCTAAAAGGAAAATAAATGCATTTTGTGTTTTTAGTGTTAAAATAAAGAAATATATATATATTTTATCGTTCGTCATTTGTACAGTTTTTGTGAAATCAAGTTTCAGTACGGGGTAGTAAACTTAATTAATTCCAGAAGATGCCAAAAGATGGTAAGAGGTCAATAACAGGAAAAAACCATTAATGGCATGATGTCAACAGACGCTCTCAAAGTCAGAAACAGGTCCCGGCAGTTATGGCTTTATGATGACATCGCGTTTTGCAAGGAAAGAGGCTGGAGGTAGATAAGCACACTGCTACTATTTCAGTTACAAGTATAAGAAGAAGAGAGAAGGAAAACGGTGGGTGGTATCACCTGGTATTGCACAGCTTCGAACCAATCAGGAATCCCTGGAAGTTTTATTTTCCCAAAATAAAGAAATCAAAAGTTTTTAAAGAAACAAAAGTCTTTGTTTACAAACTGCGTTGACAGGTTGAACTAAAAAGCTACAAAAAATGATCGATAGAGAATAAATAAACTCCGTGTTCAGTATTTTACGGTTAAATTAGCAAAATTATAATTCTATCTGTTTTAAAGATGAAAACAGCATTAACCGTAGCTGGTTTTTATGACTCCTGACAGTTTTAGACATAGGAAGGATAAAAGGGGTATTAGCTGATAAAACCCCTCTCAACAACGCTATAGACCTTATTCATAAATGGCTGCCAATTTAAAATTATTTTGTATGCATTAAATTAGGCCAACTAACCTCGTTTGAGAGTAAAAATTATTTTGGAATGTCAACTCAAAAACGAGGTTAGTTGGGCTAATTTTAATACTTACAAAATAATTTTTAATTGGCAGCCATTTATGATTAGGGTCTATAGAACCAACAACACGTTCAGGTAAATCTTTCAAGAATCTCAGTTGTAAGACCATCTATTAGCTATGTTCGTCGACCCTTTGCCTTTTAATTCCCGCCGGACGTTTGACAGTTATCGCAATAATCAATTGTTAACTACTACTTAGTCCGGTACAGAAAGTGTAAACAACCAGTCTGATCAGAGATCAAGCGAGAACTCTTAACTCCTGACTAATTCAAGACCTCACCTGTCTGGTTTGTTTAAAAGCTAATGAAGCGTAAAATTGAACGGGGCGCTAATTATACCGCGAACGGTAGTTTTAGCGGCCCGGAACGGTTGCATCCATACAAGTATTCTGTCTTTGCCCGCAGTTCACTGAAAAAACAAACTTGCCAATGGGCACGTAAGAACAAACTTGGTCAACTAAGAAAAACTGTTTTGTAGATCTGCAGTTTGAGCAAATTATAAGATCTATCCAAAAATAAAACGTTTGAAAACTTCGCACCCCATAGAACAGAGTGATCATCATATTGGCGAAAAAAGGCGCAAAGAAACTTGCTCACAGGTCGCTTCTTTCGATAAGTGCAGAGAGAATTCGCGCTATTAACTTGCGATTGCTTTGCTTTGTGGAGTACTTCAACCAAAATTTTAGCTCTTTAACTACAGAGAGCATTAATGATTTAAGTCAAACAAACTTCAGAGGTCGATCAATTATGTATGTTCCCACCGCTATATACCATGAGAGCGCTATTAGGTTTTGGTCAAATAGAGTTTGGCAAACGAGAAGCGAGATAGCGGCCGTGGGTACGTAAAGACGGGCTGTCTTTTTAGTAGTTTAGTTGAAAGATAGCCTGTCCTGTCGAACACGTCTCTTTGGCATCCTTGATAACTCTTGTTTGAATTTCGCGGACTAAGCGGGTCTTGAAAATACACAGATCAAAGCTTCTCGTGTTTCGTGTAGTTTGAGAGTTTATGTCAGGGCAAAGCGTTTAAGAGAGACGAGGCAAAGAACACTGAGTGTCAACAGTGGACGTTTTGAGAACACGGTCTTCACTCTAGCTAGATATGTCCGGTGAAGCTGAGGGCTTATGGACCGGCGAAATCGAAACAAGTTTTCAAGAGGCGCTGGCGATCTACCCGCCGTGTGGAAGACAAAAGATAATGTTGTCGACAAAAGACAAGATGTACGGCAGGAATGAATTGATTGCCAGATACATCCTTATGAAAACAGGCAAAGTTCGAACTCGAAAACAAGTCGCCAGTCACATTCAAGTCCTGGCCAGGAAAAAGATCCGCCAATTTCAGTCCAGAATTAAAGAGAAGACATACATAAACGATGGCCTTCAGGAAATGATGACCATGTCCTCCGCGGAGATCTTGTCGCCTGTAGTTCACCAGGCAAACGAGGGTTATGAATCCCCTTCCTGCTCTGATATTCCGCCTGGTCCCCCGCCTGCGCTATTACAGTGCTATTCCACTCCAGGCCCGAGCCAACACGCACAGTTAATGGTGGAAATTCCCCGACCCCGTACTCCCCCGAAGCTGCAGTTCCCGGTGCCAAGAGAGCATCAAACGGGCATGTCAGAGTTTACACCACCTCGTACTCCTCCTAATAAACTAGAGACCAACTTCCATGACAGTGCTTTACAGAGCAGTCTGACATGGGAAGTACCGGATATCACACAGGAGTTAAACTACAGAGAACAGCAAGAAGAATATTCCCCACAGTACAGTAACAACGCAAGCAATAATGGACACTCATGGCGTGGAATCCCTGAAGTCATATACAGTTCGAGGTGCAAGGACGAGCCCGTTATTTCGACATGTGTTCTTGGCGGTTCGGGATCGTCTTTGCCGGAGACGCCAACATTTGATGACTATTTGGTATATGACGCCGATCAAACTTGTCCTTCTATCGATTTCTCGGACATGTGAAACAGTGGTAATTATGAATCAGATATTTCTAATTCATTTCATATATTTATCTTTCGACTTTTTTTTTAGCGGGCGTTATAACGCTTCCCCTTATTCTTTAGATAACGGACCTATGTGCTGGTTTGCCTATAGAATAGCTTTTCAATCATCTTTCCGGTTAGCCGATTTCTTCCTTTGTCTAATTACCTGTCGTACGTGCGTTACCTATCCCGCTATTGTGTTACCTGAAATCTTTTTTTCCAGCTTTAAGATCAACCAAAAGACAAAACTTGTTTGATGTCCAGAGATCTATGTGAATTGGAAACTTTTGACTTGTAGCGGAATACGGTTTAACCTATTGTAGTCCAGCACTCTACTTGTCAAATCAACTTGTTTTTTAATTTTATTTTCTTCCCTTTAATTTCAATAACTACACTACTTGCATCAAAACCCTGTTAGGTTTTCTGAAGGAAAATGCATAATTTGCTTGCTTCATTTCAAGAATGGTTTTTACTTTTTGACGGAAGCCGAAATTTCCAAATTTCCGTGTCTATTTTTTAAGTTCTGTTTTTCTTTTCTTTGCCTCTTGTTCCACCTGCTGCTTGTTTAAACGGTTGACATGTCATTGGTTTGTTTTCCTTGCTTTCCTTTCATCGACCTTGCTTACTTATTCTTCCAAAACCAATTCAGTGTTTACCCTTTTCACCAGATCCTTTGTTCGCCATGGTTCGCTGTTTTCGCTTGTCTCGGTTCACACTTTCGTCAGGGTAGCTTTAATCCACCAGCTCTATTCAAGTACTGTTTAATTGTCGCTTGAGCGAAGCTCAGTCACTTAACGTGTTTTACTTGATCTTTTTTTTCGTATTTTTGATACGTTGCTAGTATTGTCGTGGAACACTGAACCAATTGGGGCAGTGAAAACTACCGAGTTTTCACGCTTAGAAATATACTGAGTTACTGAGTAATTCGTTTTCTAAACCCTTGTGCAGTTTGGACCAATGAAACCAAGTTGTTAAACAAATGAGATCGTAGTTTTCATGTTCTTGACAGTTTTTAAAATATTTTCCCGTAATAACTCGGAATTAAGACGTGAGAAGTCATTCTGAGGCCGTTAGATCTAAACAAACAACATTAAACGTTTTTGTTCAGACCTCACTCTACAAACCTTTCTCACAAGTGTACTTGCGCCGGGCTTTAGAGTCCTTTATTAGTAGCTCCTTCTTATTGTCTAGAACTGTGAAGGCGTACTGATCCCTTGTAAGCGCTAAGAACTGTTAATGACAGGGTTATTTTAGCAGGCAGTCTTTACAAGATCTTTGAAGTTCTGACTCGTGCCATGCTACGCTTCTTCTCGCTGAAGTTCATATTCGCTGGCATCGAGAGCTACAAAGTGAAAGACCTTTCCCTTACAACTTGGCTTTATTCTGATTCAGTTTAGAAATTGTTTTAAGGGTTAGGGTTAGGGTTTTGTTTAATGGCCTTGAGACTGGTGGATCGAAAGTTTTGGATTTTCTGCCTACATTCAGTTTAAGTCCCTGTTTTGTCAATGAAGTAATGATGTTCAAGTTGGCGAATTTATTCTTAAAACGTTTTCAGATCCGGTATTTTTTCTAGATTTTCTTTATGAGCGAGGGCAGTTACCGAAGGGACGAGGCAGGGATAAATGTGTTTTTCGACCTCTTTTTTTTAGTTTTTGTCAGCCGGTGTCAAAACGAGAAATTTTAAAAATCAGTCGAGGCTCTTTACAACGATTATAGCATTCAAACAAACATCAAGTATCGAAATTTATTCGTATCAGGACCAATTTCGCCAATGTAAGGGCCGGCAGAAACCACAGAGCTGTTAAAAGCTAGAAACCTAGCTGTTATGTGTGGGTAATGGTGGAATACATTCGATCCAATGACAGCTTTCGTACCACGTTGAATGAAGATTGTACAAAGGCAGTCATCGGAACAGTATTATCATTTTTAAATAGAGTAAATTTGCTAGCTATTTGTTTGAGAAATTAAATTATGTAAGTACTGATGTCCTTCAGAAACGGTGACACTGGAAAGAATTAGAGAATAGCTAGCGGGGTAGAATTAGTTTATTCGAACATATGTTTAGAGCAATATCAATTCTGATTCCTTTAAGAACCTAAAATGTTCGTGACACAGTTTGCTCCCAGTTTTAAGCTGTTCAATGAGTTACATTGATCTTATTTTATTGAGTCTTCGCGAGCAACCAAGTTACTAAAATTGATTCAAGCTTGAATGGAATCTGCTTTCGTTCGTTATAATAGTTACAGATATGAATTTTTAATGTAGGATGATTTAATTTTGCTGCTTTTTCGCTTTGATTTTATGGTTAACAAGTTAGTATTTAATTGGTTTAACCAGCAAAATGTACAGTAACCAATCAGAGCCAACTTGTTTTCATCCAGCCAATCAGGTGCAACCAAAAAACTAAGCGTGACTCGGTTTTCCCGCGCTTGGCACGGGCTGAACACTTTGGTCTGGTTGCTTCTTTATACTGTCTTCTTCCTTAGATAGTATTTCGCTCTTTGATAACTTCTCTTTTCCGATATTTATTATTTCAAATTGCTTTGATCGGAAGCGATTAACAATCACTACATTTGCGGTTCTTGAAGGCGTCAGATTAAATAAGCAGTTTAATAAACTCTGTTGAACTCACTGGCAAATCATAGCCGAGTTCATAAAAAGTGTAAAAACTGTACATTATATATTTTGTTATACAGAGAACTATTTTTTCACAGAAGCTTTTCAGAAACTCAGGATTTAGCGTCTCGTCAGTCAGTAGTCCGAATAGTCACGCGTGTTCTTAGAGAGCAAGCAAAATAACAAACAAGAACTTATGATTATTAGAAATTAAATGAACAATAAATCTTAATTATTAGATATTTATTATTAATTATCTATTATCAGTAAATAATTTAATTACGAACCAATGTGCGTGCAAGAACGTTTGCCACTTGCATCTCTTGCGTCCGGGATCTGTTAACGTGCAACAAAAGCTAATGTGAAGGACAATTTTAAATATCAGCCTGTTCATGATGGTAAATGCTAGTATTACTCATTCGAGTCACTTGTATTTTCCCGGCGTACACACGATCCTTTAGGCGAGGGTGTACACCAAGAAAATAAAAGTTACAAGTAGGATATTCCTTTTTATATAATAACCAAATCAATGCGCGCGCTCTGATTGGTCAATCAGGTATGGGTTATTGTGCCGGTAAACCCATGGGAAAATCGCGCGTCTTCTGAATTATTATATAAAAGCAATAGACCACAAGTTTCTATGGGTTTTAGGCTGATA
This sequence comes from Micromussa lordhowensis, assembly GCA_964020085.1. NCBI lineage: Eukaryota > Metazoa > Cnidaria > Anthozoa > Scleractinia > Lobophylliidae > Micromussa > Micromussa lordhowensis. The sequence goes on from OZ026606.1 coordinate 22,781,318, forward strand.
AACCACTTGGGATGTTGGTAGAACACTCGAAGAATTCGTAAACCACTCGCCTGCGGCTCGTGATTTACAAATTCTTCTCGTATTCTACCAATATCCCGCGTGGTTTATCAGCCTATAACCCATAGAAACTTGTGGTCTATTGCTTAAGTATACCACGAGAAAGTGTTGCATACCTATTTCATACCATGCCATTGAAAATACAGTCGCCAACGTATGCAAACATTTTAACACACGATGGGAAGGTTGGTTGTAATAACATCGAGCATACAACGGCTTTCCTATATTCTGATTGGCTGCATTGTCTATGGCATGGTGTAAATATATGTTTATATTTTACTTAAAATTTTCAGCCAATAGTTAGTTATAAAGATTTGTTATATCAAGACATTAGGGAATTTAAGCTAAATACAACGAAGATGGCATCAGGAACACCTCGAGGACAAGACGTTTATAATAGAGAACAGTGCAGTAGTTTGCACGTGCGTTATAAACGTTTGCACATTTCTCAGCCCTCTTTTAAAAAATCGCAACGGGATAACGTCGGCGAATTACTTACAGTTTTATTTTAAATTCAACAGTGCCTTTACAGGTTAAATTAGCACTGACAAAAAAAGCTCTGACAGACAAACTGAATAGATCTTAAGATTCCAAATTTAAATTAACTTTTCAACTGATGTTGTCTTCAGAGTCACTGCTCTGGTTGTGTGGATTCTCTAATATCCTTTAATTAATAAGTTGCTTTTTTCTCATCACTGTAATGTGTTGACCACTTCTGGACTCTTGGAAGATTGCTGGGTTTTCTAACAATCTTTCATTAAAAAGATTCAAGGGTTTTCCAGCCAAATTGTCTTCCAGCGCTCTCGTCACAGTTTAAGCTTCATATTAATTAGAGGTTGGAGTTGTAATAACCACGCTTAAGACACCCTTTTTCGCTTTATATTTTGCAGACGCTTTGGCTCGTTTTGTTAATAAAATAGCTTGTTTTTTGATTTATTGCTTGAATCTCTGTCTCTTTGTTGTCAAGTTTTGTCCGTGTCAGATAACATGGTTTTACGTTTGAAGTGGATAGTGTGAACGCAATCTTTTTACTCCCAGAGCTAGTTTCGACGAAATCTCGTGGGGGGGGGGGGGGGGATGGGGGTGTAGTGGTGTGTGTCAATAAAAGCCATTAGAACTGGGTCACGCAGTTGCGGTAACCTTGCAGTTTTCGGGAATCCGGAGCAAGCAGTGTGCGTTGAGCTCGTTGTATACTTTA
>OZ026606.1:22787572-22792572 GCA_964020085.1 Micromussa lordhowensis
ACATGAAATAGACAAACTGCGACAGCCATGAGTAGCTGATTGACAGGCCATGCGCCTCATTCCAGTGCGTGTACATTGACAGGGGTTCAACCATGGCACCCACGATCAGGTCTGTGATGGCCAAGTTTAGAATGAGCAGAATGTAAGGAGTGCGTCGGAGATTCTTGTTGGGATCCAGCAGAACAGACAGGATAATCAGCAGATTACCAGGAACTGTGACAAAGCAGAACACCGCAGCTGTGGACAGAGTGGTGAGTGACACGTCTCTTGGCGCCCAGACTCCATTACAGTGGCTCGCTCCCAGACCCATCTTGCATCAGATAGACGTACTCAAATCTTGCTTTAAAAACACAAAATAGAAAAGGTATTCGTACAGCATGCCAAGATACAACTTTTTGCAAACTGTAAAAGAATTATGTGTCGGGGGGTCTCGACTATCGACATGGAGGGAACAGTGAAAAAGGAGCTTAAGGAGAAAGGATTAAAACCTTGGGCAGAGCGGCTGCAGAGGATAGGAGAGGCGACAGCTCAATTCTCCACTAGGAGAACGGAACAATAATGATGATGATGATGAAAACAATTCTGTAGTGGGGTTCATAGCCACTTTAAATGTTCGAAAAATTGAACTGAGGGGAGGGCTTAATATTGAGGGGGGAGGGGAGGGGGGTTAATAGAGAATTTGTGGTCGATGAAGAGACAAAGAGACGGGCTATGGCTTGGGATAACTTAAAAACTAAATAACTAGAGAAATCAGAACTTATATACTAAGCACCCAACAAAGACATAAACAATGTTTTGGCGAGGGTTCCTGTAATAGACTATAATAGACTATTGCGCCGGATAATTTCAAAGATGTTTTATAAGGTAATTGTTAAATATGATTATCAATCCTTTCCTTATTTCCATATTATTTTATCAAATCGGTACCTCCAAAAATACAAATAAATTGGATGAAAGATTCTAAACTGCAAATTATTAAGGAAAATAAGTATTTTGGAGAAGGAGCACGGGATTACATGTACGAAACTGAATTAAAGCTCGTCAAATTGGATTTTGCGACGGGGTTTCAAGACTTCAAAATTGTCATTTTGGGGATGTTTTGAATGTTTTTGTCATACTTTTTTCCCTTTAACTGATATTTGTCACCTCTTGGGTGATGTTGTCTTTCTATTGCAAGACTATAAAACAATTTCATAGCAAGTCCTTTCTAAAAAGCAAGGAATTTTGTGTCTATTTGAAATAAACATAATAAAAACATAATGGGTAAAAATCACAGGCTGATAGAAACTTATTTTGAAAGAACTCCTGAAAAAAAAACCTTAAATGTTTTGGAAATAGCAGTTTCTAATAGACAGTAATAGGATTTCTCTGAGGGAATGAGTAATATCCTCGACGTTGCGTGCAGAAAATTGGATACAACACGAGTGGTTAAATTTCACACCAGTTCTTTTTATATAATTTTTGTGTCTATCATAGTAGCATAAGTCATAATTCATACCTCAATCCGAAGCTCAGTTTAAATTAAGAATGACCAAATTTTCACGTTAGGCAACTTGTCGAAAATATGAAGCCGAGATGTTTCCAACTTGAAAACTTCTTATCCTCGTGAATGATCTGCGTAACTAACAAGATCTTATAGAGCGATACAGCCCATTTTAATCTCTAAAGTCTTTTTACTGTTTTATGATGAGCAAATGATGTTTTTGTTGTCTGCTTTGAGACCGAAAGAGCACACCAGTATCTGCGCGGAGTCCATTTAATTAAAAAGAGGCGATTATATCGATACTTTTTTTGTATTGTGAGGTTAAATAGATAATTATACTAATCCATGCCGAATGGTGCAAGTAAATAAGTTCGCATACGCATTTAACTTCGCTTCACTGAGTCATGCACGCGTGCAGGTCAATACGGCTGAAGGGCGACAATTTCGTCCAACATTTGAATTTGATACGGCAAACGACCCTACCCCAAAACTTCGCGTAAATTTAAGTCAAACTGATTTTTCAATTTAACATTCTTAATTAAGTAGAACGGTAAGACTTTCATGATATGGACAGATAAAGTCTAAGCCACACTTGAATAACAAAGCAGACATCGTTTATCGACGTCAAGTATAACGCACTTTGCAACATAGGGTTTTTGTTTACAATTGAAACGATATATTTATTTGGCCGTAGTTTTGGTTCACTAATCCGCTCCTTTTAGCGGCGAGATAGCACCCAAATAATGCCCATTGCAAAAAGCTTATTGCCACATATTTTTCGTATTCAACACAGTATTACAATTCTTTTTGCAGTCACCGAAGAACAAATCTTGTTGTATTCATGTCGCCACTTTGGTCTTTCCAGGTGTCTGGCTATTTCAGTTGGCGAACGACCTCGTCCACATTACACCAGAGAAATTTGGAAACGGTGTTTTCACTCTGAAAACGTATTCAATGTTTTCGGTCCACACTTTGCCGGAGAAATTTGAAAATGCAACAATCAGCGGTCATTTTGAATCGTGTGTGAGGAAAACTCGGGCAAAGAAATAATACAACTATCGTGCAATCATCGTTTTCGAAAAGCTCCGCATTCAAAGTGTTAAACGCAAAGCTATTTTTTTAAGTTTCTCCGGTTTGAAGAGCGTTTTTGAAAGCTCCGTTTTCGTGAGAGATTAGTGTGGATGGTAGGCTTAAAGATGGAGAGTTTGTTTTCGTTTGTTTTCGTTTCTTGTTTTGATTCATGTAAGACATCACAAAATGTAAACACTTCGCCAACTACTTACATGGAGTAAGTTCAAAGTTTCAAAACAACCGCCATTAATGGATGCGAAGTGGTCGAAGCTTTAGGCTTCGTTCTTTCTCATATCACTTGATGAAACAACTTCGCACTGAGCTGTGAAAATCAATGCAACTGTTGGAAAAAGAATTTGAAAGGCCTCAAAGATGAGGTACAGCTGTATGTGGGTCATAACGAATCATATCGATTCGAATTCCAGTGGGAAGTAGGAAATTATAAAGTTTGTAAACATTGGGGTGCTGAGACTGCACAGTACGGACTGGAAATCATCTTTAACCTTAGAAAAGAAGCTGCGTTTTTAAATTTCTCCGGCGTTGTATAGACGTGCCTTGAGAAAAGACAGCTGTAGTAGAAAATTAAATTGATCATCAGCTTTGTCACAGTGATGCCGTCTCTTAGCAACGTGTCCATTTAATTGATATAACGGCAACTTGAAAGTAAGCAATCTGTAATGTGTGCAAATCGGTTTTTCCTTATTTAAACGAATTCTTTAAAGGTGCGAAATTTCAATATGATTCCGATTTTCTAAGTCTCAAAGGGACTACAGACAATTCAGTGATACTACAATAAAACGGAATTTCAAATTTCCCACTTTCCATTAAGCTTCCCTATTCCAAAACGGAGAAGCAAGAAGAGGTCCCTCGGATTTTATTATTATCTCGAGTAAAACTGAGTCAACTGGCAGGGACTGTGCAATTTAGCAATAAACCTTGAACCAGCCAAAAATATTCAGTTTCTTTCATCATTTTTCCTGATTCATCCTTCTTTTCATAAGCACAGGCGCGTCTACCGACTTTGCATTGTAAGGCATTCGTAAAAACATACATTTTGTGTATCCGGGCTCAACCGGTGGTGTTATTTGCAGAAAAAAATCACTGATATCGTATATCAATTTTGCTTTTTCGCAACACTCGATATTTCGCGTGTCAAAAGGACAAAGAAATGTTCTCAAAGTTACAATAAATCAGTGTTCAGAAGAAACATTTCAAGAAATGCGCGATCGAAACAGTAAGTGCTTGAATGAGATAAAATATTTCTTGACATATGCAAGAAGGAGTTGATTTATTTAAAATTGGAAACTGAGTTTGTTTTTGTTTTTTTCAGTTCAACATCATATTGGAAATAAAATTATGAATATAAAATTTATGGCTCTACATCGAGCCTCTTCAAACTAGATTTTTACTCAGAGTTTTCGATTGTACGGTTATTCTGTAAATAATATAGGTGACTTTTCAAGCACTTTTTAAACAACAGATTGTCGGATATAGACGGACAGGGTTTTCAATTTAGTTTCACGCTTCCTTTTGAGATTAGGATATGACGTGTGTGGGTTAAGAGTTCTAATTTCTCGGTTGCGAGACTGTGATCACTTTTTGTTCTTTCGGTTATTTTACACAAAAGAAAAGAGAGTTCTCTACTCAGTATTAACATACCTTGATTTCCAAGGCTTGTGCGCGTTTAAGTTCTTGAGATTCAGAAACGATAGCTGAAGATCCAGTTACGAGGCTATTTACTGTGAAAGGTTTACATCTTAAGCCGAAACAAACGTGATCGACTGTAAATTTATAATTAAACTTATAATGAAGATGTCTAGCATCTTGATCAATATTTGAGAACCTTATATTACTTCCGTGACCGGCATAAATTTGAGGATGAAACTTCAATATATCATTTCAATTGCTTCAAAGAAAATATCGAAACCCTCTCCGGAAGTTTTGTCGTCAAGTTGTCTATATCGCAGTAACAGGCTATTTTATACAGTAGTTTATCAGTGATTTTAATGTTATTGAAATGATATTTAATAGCAATTTTCGGATTATAATAACTGAGTTCCTAGTGTTGTTCGAATGCTCTATCACAAATAACGAGTAGTTCACGATTTTTTGAATCTGGAGATCGTACAGGTGTTGAACCCACAGGAATCGATTGAAAATAAGAAAAAAAAAATTTCTTACAATACAATACAATCGTTTTCTCACGCTCTCACTCAATTTCTTAAAATCAAGTTTTTGAGCTTATGATAATAGCTGGAGGAAAGATCAAATCATTTCCTACATTTAATTGAAAAATAAATATATCTTTGTCTGTTTGTTTCCACATTAATTAATGATCTGTCTTGTGTATGAAATCAGAAATAGTTTTCCGACAAATATGGGTTATTGGCAAATCAAAAAAGGTCTTATAACTTCCAAAAACTCAGTTCATCTCACCCACGCACTG
>OZ026606.1:22797572-22802572 GCA_964020085.1 Micromussa lordhowensis
AGATCCAATCGGCTATCACCTCGTGGGTGCATAGCTACTTTGACAATGTTGTGACGAAATTCATTATAAACTGAAACCTGACGTCATTTTGTTAAATGGACAGAGTATTTTTCCAAGCTCTCGACCAATGAAAAGAAAGTAAAATAAATAGACGTATAATGACTATCTGCAGTAATTTCATCATCCTTTTAATATTCGTTTATTGTTGGTAATTTCCAAGAGTAACTTATGAAATATTCATTTTATTTGTAATCCTAAAAAATTAGGACATTGCGTCGCAATGCAGAACAGATATGCTGTTCATATGTTTTATTTCTTAAATTTTTAAAAGCTATTTATTTTCTTCAGTGACTGCAAAAAGACTCGTGGGGGGCGCAGCATGAGGAATATTTGGCATGTCATATCGATTCATCCTCCGAAAAAAAAAAGAAATTAAAAGCTGGTTGTGTTGATCTAATGACACAAGAGTTCTAATAATAACTGCGTTTGATTGCGTCTCTGTAATCAAGTTGCATGGGTACGAACAGAATTTGTAATTATTGGTGATTTTCATTGTGAATCAAGGCATTGCTATGGATTTAACTGTAATACATTGCAATACAAAGATATCGATACTGAAATTCTGATAAATGAAAGTGGCAAATTTGTAAAATTCTCTCAAAATCAGGTTTACAAAAATGACTTTGTTTAACTTTAACTTGAGGATAAAAAAAGAGACAGTGAAATTTCTTGGAAAAAATGTACAAGTCTCCCAGAAACTCACCTTGGTGCATATATCTACAGGAAGCGGTGAACAGTTCGCTTAGATTGCTCTGAAGCTCCTGCGAAATAAACCGTGCTCGCTTAGCGCGGGTTTATGTCTTACGTATGCGTTTTACCAATGTAGCCCTTAATCCTTTCGCAAATGGAAGCGTGCATCGTTTAATTGTTATGTTTTATTGAAATCGCTTTTAAAAACACCTTTCTCCTTTTAAAATCAAATCACTTAATACAAAACTTTGATCTTGAAAGCACTAACGATTTTTAGGACTCGTAAAAAGGACGAATATATGGAACCAAAACAACCTGAATTATGTTTTCGTCGAGCTCGATGTAAACATCTTACACTTATCCTCCAAAGTGGATGACGAAAGACAGAGAAGAAACCGAAAAGATTGTCTTAATATTGCTTTGATAGCTCGTTGTATTGTCGCCAGTTGAATACTTTGTTAACTGATGTTATTGTGGACATACTTTTAGTAGCGTATTCAAGTCTTCATTCTTGCCTAATGCATTTTTTTTTTCTGTTTTAACTTCTTTGTTGCAGATAATGGGAGATAAAGTTTTGTTAATAGGCGTGTAGCATAACGCATGTTTCCTAAAACTAAGCTGACATCTTTTCAACCAATTTTCTAGCACTTTTCCAGCGTATGAATTTGTTGTTTTCGTCAGTTAATTTTCTCAAGAATTTTTTTTCACATCGCAAAACTTAATCATTGTGAAATCATTATGGTTTTGTAACCGAACGTTTAATCGGCAGTAGCTGTTATACCGAAGAAATCTGTGAACTGTGTTACGCATATTTTGTCATTATCGAGATTAAAACCCGTTGCACTTTATGCATGGGCAAAAACTGACTTTACACTTCCATTCGTTGTGCTTTTAAAATATCACTCAAATTTACATTTGAAAAAAAAAAAAACTGTAATTAATCCTTGTTTTTCCTTTTCATATGGTGAGGGAACAACGTAAAAGGTTTTAAAAGCTTTTAGACACATTATCTAGGGCCTATGAGTCGAGATAACGAGCCTTTCTGTCATACGATGACAACTAAAAGCTACTGAGTCACTGGAATTTCTTAACGTCGGTTTGCAGCCTTCATTTCAAATTTTGACCAGCAAAGGAGCTATATGGAACATTGCTTCATAGCCATTTTTCCTTTACAAGGAAAGAAATTTCTTGTATAGTGAGACAGGTGGTATTTCGCCTGACCTCAGTATGAAACTCAGTACTGTCTGATATCATGTGGTTAATGCCATCAAGCAAATTACTTTGTAAAACTTTCCTATAGCGATCTTAGTGAGCTTACTTTCAATATCTTTCAATATCGACGTCTGTTGGATTAATATTATACACTAATATTTCTCACTGTACCATTGTATCAAATTTTAAGACATGATCTTCCCATACACTTTGTAGCCAGATATTTCCAGACTTTCTTTTGTATTAAAGGTATACATTTCCCTAGGAACTGTATGAACCGCTCTAGCTGTTTTAATTTGTCACCGTCAGAACCATAAATGCACGAAGTCGTATTTCACTCTCCAAGCAAAGTTCAGTAAATTAGAGTAGTGTCGCTTATGTAGTCAATTACGTGTGAATTTCTTTCACAATAAACTGTTAAGTTCTTAAACACTTTCATATGCACAACAAATGTCGTATTCGTACTCTCAAAAATATCAAAACATTGGTAGAGTTCAATTCAAAGATTAAGCTGTAGATACCATGCTCTAATAACTGAAGATCAACCATAGATGACACATGCTTCTTTTTTTCAGTCAAAAAAGGAGAAAATCTTGTACAGTTCAGTTCTGTAATGAAATACGTTCTTATTTCGCAAGGATTTAGAATTAAAAATGTGAGGAGGACAAACCTTGATACTGTACTGGCGAATCCACAAGAAGATGAATTATCAACCACACGGGAAATAATCAGATGTCAGCTTTGTTTGCAGACTTAAGGGCACTGTATATCATCGATGATAAACCCGTTGCGGCGTCTACTAAAATTTTAAGGCTGGCGATTTTAAAGGGAAGTCTCCTTTTTATGTAAATGTTCATTTAATCGAAAGGCTATTTTTGTGTCACAAATTGCGTCGTACTATAAATGCCCCCTTTATTTAGCCGTGTAATTTAGAACTGCATCGTATGATTGAATATCTGGGAAGCAATTAACATTCAAAAATCACTGTTATTCGATTTAACAGGCTAATCAACAAACTATACGTGCCACAGAGATTTATTTTCGCAAACATCAGTCGAAGTTCAAATAGGTAATCTGTTAAAAGGAGATTGGCACGTTCAATTTTACGTCTCCTATTTTCCTCCCTTCCTTTATGGATATGATATGAATTATTTTTTTAAATTGAATAAGTGATCGCTATGTCGTCAATGCATGCAATGGCCAATCGCTAAACTTTAAAACACCTTTTAATGTATGTTCACAGAAGGATGCATTTTGCCTTGTTTGCCAAGTTTACATCCTGGTTTTTCTTCACATTAAATGTGTATTCACACATCCGCCAGCCTAGAACACCAAATATCCAAGCGCGTCATGGAGTTTGGAGAAACTGGACATATCAATCACGTAGTATTTTGATCAGTTCCAGGTAAATAATTGTAAATTTACTACTTCACTCAAACTGGTTGGGGATTGTAGTAATAAAATATTTAATGCTTTTTCAGTAACTTTCGTTCAATTCGCTGTTATCGTCTCGAATGTTCAATAATCAGCCCAATCAATTTCCTGCAGCCGACGTTAAGAAACAGGAAACTGACAAAGGAAAAGTTTTGAAAGCGCCAATTTGAGTTCTTTAATTAAGAGCTAATTAATTTTAGTTTTAAAGGCCGTTAAGTATACCTTACGTGATCAACACTGACCGCTCGTTTATTTATTTGGATTTTCCTGAGTGTTTCCTTAATTTGTTTTGATAAAAAAATGACTTGAGTCACGCATTGCAACTGCAAAGAAAGTGGGATCTTTTAAAATAATGTGAATACACAAGAGAACATATCAGCGATACCTCACAAACTAAACTTCTCCTCCGAGCCTGGATTTAAGCTTGGATTACGAAGAAGAACTTTACCTTATGGCTTGTCGAAATTGTCCACTGGAATATTGATCTTACTGAGAAGCTGTGACCTTTGACACTCGGAACGGAATGTTTCGCCGCAATTTGTTTTCTCTACAAACCAAACAGGCTCTTTAAGTGATATTTATGATACCAGGAGTAGACGTTTGTCTAATGTTATTGTCCTCGGGCGAGGGTAGTTACGAAACAAAACCCGCTGTTGGTGACTAATGTTCAGATGACAGCGTGGCCTAAGTCTTATTTCGAGTCAATTTGCTCCGAAACGCGTGTAAAGTCTGTTGGCAGGGATTGGTCAGTTCTAGTAAGTTTCGATCAGTCGATCTGTTTGAAAACGTTTTATGACGTGAATAAGTCGTTTCTAAATGCCACTTGTTGTTGACATCTGTTAAGAAGGCGTTGTTCTAAGTTGGCTTACCACAGGGTACCCATACAAGCGGCGTGTCTGTTTGTATGTTCCAAATAATATATAGATTTAGGCCAGCCTAAAAGCGTAGCTCCTGGGCCGGGTTGTTCAGAGCCCGATCAAACTAGCCGAGGATAAAGTAGAATTTTGATTTGAGTTTTGTAACTTTGCGGTGAGATTTTCTGTATATTGTTTTTGTGTTTTGAATTTTAATGAAAGCAAAATACGCAAAACAAAAGCAGTGAAAAAACTTTGTACAAAAGAAGAGGTTATAATTCGGTTAAATTTTAATCCTGGGTTAGCGTTAACCGGCTTCCTACCAACCCTACGCTGTTTACAGCAAGTTAATCCTGACATGAGCCCGCGATCTAATCGAAAAAAGCAGCACTTGGGCAGCGGTCAACTTTAAAAAAACACGTGACCTCGATGAGCCCTGAACTTGAGCCCGCGATATGGTCACGTGATACTGGTCAGCGGATTCCTTGTTTTGACAGGTGTCAATTGACTGCAACATGGATGTCCAAAGGACGCTTTAAACCAAGGGTACATGTGCTCTGTCAACCTACAAGGAAAGCCCGCGAAAACTGAAGCCTCGTTTTGGTTTACGTGTCAATTGTGGCCGCCATGTTGCGCGACTCCACCACCGTCGTCGTCGTCGTCGTCGTCGTCGTGCGTACGCGCCCACGAGCAATACCGCTAGCCATGATACACATGAGAAAATCAGTTCATGGGTTCCCTTCAGTTTCC
>OZ026606.1:22807572-22820072 GCA_964020085.1 Micromussa lordhowensis
GCGCACCGTCCACACTAATCCGTCACGAAAACAGAGCTTTTCGGAAACACTCTTCAAACCGGAGGAATTTGAAAACGTTGGCCTTTCGTTTTTGTGTGGACGGAAAGCATTTTGAAAACGGAGCTTTTCGAAAACGAGTTTCCTCAAACACAGATTCAAAACTTGATCCAGTTTTACAATTCCCTCGGCTTAGTGTGGACGGAAAACATTTGATGCGTTTCCAGAGTGAGACCTGCCTTTTTATATTGCTCCAGTGTAGTCTGAACGGGGTCTAAGATATAAGTAATGCCGGTCAAATAAAGGTCTAATACCGTCTAAACGTGTTTTACTACAACAAATTCTACTTATGCGCAATTATAACCACACTTTCGGGTGAAAAATGGCAGATCGTTTTCTGCAGCTATCAGAGAGTGATTTAAATATAAAAAAGGTCATTGATTGATAACACAATCTCAGTTTCATAGTAAATGGTTTGAACCCAGGAGCATCAGTAGTTCGTATAGTGTGATCGTCCGGGTGAGGGTAGTGCTGAGAAGAACTGATAGTAGCCATGATAGTATTGGTTGAATAACTCGTGTAAAGTTTGTCATCAGCCATTGGTCGGTCAGACGGATCGAAACTGACCAATGACTGATGACATACTTTACACGAGTCTTTCAGCCAAAAAGACTGGCCATCATGGCTTAAGTGATCAATCACTTTCAAAGGACCAAACTTATAACATCATCGACTGACAAACACTATTCACTTGACTCTGAAGATGACCTCCGCCCAGGTTGTCGAAACGTCAGTCACCAACAACAGCTCTTCTCAGAACTACCCTCACCCGGAAGATCACACTATACGAACTACAATCTCAGTTATTGCAAAGTATGATGATTTATTTGTCAGTGTCTCACAGATCAATTACTTTCCTCAGCTCTCGGCTTCGGCAAAGTATTGATCTGCTCGCCACCGACAAATATAATCACGTTGTTTTTTATATATTTTATTTGCTCAACTTTTAATTATGCAGATCTTAACATACTATACAAATTGAAGATAAATTAAAAATTAAAATATAAAAAAATGTAATACAAGATCTAAATCATTAGGTCAGTTTATGCAGAATCCGCGCCGAGGATTCCTTATAAAAATAAACTGCCTCAATGTAGCTCAAATAGTATAAAATATCATAACAATGTATTATTATTATTAATCAATTATAAACATCTATCCTTATTTACATTAAATTTATTAAGGTAAAATTTATTACTTATTATTATTATTATTATTATTAATACTGCTCTTAAATGAGAGATGTTCAATTGTTCTAATGTCTAGTGGTAGGCAATTCCACAGGTCTACAATACGATTAAAAAAAGAAAACTTAAAAACATTGGATGTAAAAAAGCCTTTCATCAGCGTAACTTCACTGTTTCTGATGTAATCATAAAAATTACAATTTCCTCAATTGCGATTGGTTTAAAAAACTCCTATTTTCCACTAATTCACTTGCCAAGTTGTTATCGGACAGTTTATTGGACAGTTTGCTATTGGACAGTTTGTTATTGGACAGTTTGTTATCGGACAGTTCAATAAGCCAATCACATTCGAAGTCGTAGTTTAAATCAACCAATCACATTCCAAGTTGTACTTACGTGCGTGCACACGCTTGCTTTTGTGTTTTTGGCGCCTAATTGCCGGTAGTAGCTGCGGTGGCCTTAGCGTTTACATCTCCTTTGTAGGTATTTTAATGCAATTTTCCCTATCTTCCATAACTTGGCTATTCTTGTTTTCTCGGAATTGTAATTTTTATGATGAATTGGTAATAAGACTTCGTGTCGTCCAATTCGGTCTGTAATCATACTCGTGATTAACAAATCGGACTCCCGCTGCGCGGTCGTCCGATTTTGTTATCACTCGTATGATTACAGATCGAATTGGACTCCTCTCAGTCCTAATATATAGATTTAGGTCAACCTAAAAGCGGAGCTCCTGTAGCCCGATTAGGCTTATCCAGGATAAGGTTGAATTTTGAGTTCAGTTTTGTAACTTTGCTGCAAGGTTTCCTGCATATTGTTTGGTGTTTAGTTTTTCTTTCAACTGAAATGAACTGCTTTTTTCAATCCAGAAGTCAAACGAGTGGATTAAAAAATCAAAACATTATCAGAGGAAATTGTGAAAATTACTTTGATTGTTTAATAAAGAATTGCCAAAAACGATTGGGCTAAAATATTATCTGAATGATGTTGACATGTGAGCATTGTTCCAAGGTTTTATCATTGCATTGACCCTATTGCGTAGTACTAGTTGTAGTTAAATAAATTAGCCAGAAATCTTCCAGTTTGGAAATCTTCCAGTTTCCACGTAAACACGACAAACGTTACTCCTTAAGCTGACCTAGCATATTGTGTAGCCGCGTTGAGCTCCAGAAAGCCCGCGAAAAATTAAGCCTCCTTTTGGTTTAGAGGTCCCCTTATGGCCGCCATCTTGCGCGACTCCACCGTCGTCGTCGTCGTCGTCGTTGTCGTCGCCGTCGTGCGTACGCGCCCACGAGCAATACCGCTGTCCATGATTAACCATGAGAAAATCCATACATGGGTTTCTTTTTCCTATATGGTTATGGGGCTCCGCTTGGCGGCCCTTCGGGCCGCCGGAGCTCCGCTATTACCATTACTTATATTTGGGTGTCTTAAAATTTACATATGACAAAACATTAAAATCTATATAACCCTTTAGGCATTGAAAGAAAAAACAAAGATCCAATATCTCTCTTCTATATTTTAAAGGTAAAAGTTTTAGTTTGACAGGTCTCTCAGGACAACATATTTTGTTGATTATTCTTCTGCCCATGTGAGTACGGCGAATATAGTGAGTCGCACTCGATATATGAACGTTTTTGTCAAGGGAGGCGAAGCGGATGGCACAACAAGACACCATTTGAAATGCAACTCAACTCATTTTAATGCCTACTTCATGTAAGACACATACAACTAGAAAGCACATGTTCAGCATTTGTAAAATTATTATGTTTCGGTTTGTTCTAACGAAAGCACTCGCAATTCGCGACGCCGCGTGTTGCCAAGATCCATACTTGAACGCATTGTCTAACATTTATTGAAAATTAAGGAGACTAAAACAAAACCCAACCAATCTAAAAGCAGTCAATCAACTCACCTCTAAATTAAAAAAAAAAAACAGCTGCGAGGTGAAGAAGTTTCTCCTAAGAAATCGCTCGTATACTGGTAACTAAGGCTAAATACTAAAAGCTACAAGTCGAACAAGTTTAGGATAAAGAGCTATCCATCAAGTAACTGGAATCTACTGAAAAACAAGGCTTAATTGATAAGTTCTATTTCAGTTGTGTCAAATTTTTACCTATTCAAGTCTCAGAAAAGTCATTGCAATTGCTTTCAAACAATGCAGTGCCATCACCACCGGTAAAATAGATCATGTTGTTTCTACAGTCTATTGGAACGTCACTGAATAGAGTAATACCAATGGGGGCTATAACAATTTCTGAACCTTTGTACAGTAATTTTGAGCGTAGAGGTAAAAGAGAGGATTAAAGACTGTGTAAGAGTCATAACCTTTAATAAAGTCTGCAGTTTGCCAAAAGAAAACTAGGTTTTAATTTTCTGATCCGTCTTGCAAGGCCGTTGTGGCCGTCTGTATACTTTGTCAAATTTGTGTAAAACATTGCCAAAACATTCAAATGTCACCCTTAAATCATGGAAACGTCATCCAAAGTTGCGCTTAAAATCAAGTGGTTTTATCGCAAATACTATTCGTTTTATAGACTCTATGCAAAAATGGCTTCCTTGATATTATTCTTTTGTTCGTATTTAAAATAGCCTCACTAACCTCGTTTTTGAGACAAAAATTGTAAAGAATTTGTTATCCCGAGCGAGGTTAGTGAGGCTATTTTGAATATGAACAAAAGAATAATTTAAAGGTAGCTATTTTTGCATAAGGTCTATGACACGAAACTTAAAATAAAAAGAAACACAATGCAACTAATGAACGGGCAGTTTTCAATGCATGATAATAAGTCCGCCGTAAAATAAAAGTTAGGAAGCAGATAAAATATTTATCATATAAAATGTATAGCATTCAATACTCGTTTTGCTTTTTGTCAATGGAGTTAGAGATTCAATAATTGTTGTTGTCTGAAGATAATACTCATCATTTTGGTGCTAACTGATTTTTCCTCTTTCTTTAAATGAAAAGTGGAGCTAAGACACTACGTATAATGTTAAATGTCGATTTTGCGTTCGGTCAAGTACATTCTCGCTATCTTTAAATCGGCTGTTGAGTCAGAAACTGGACTCGAGGAATTTTAACGAGGACTACCTGTATGACTGTATGAGAGCAGTTGCCAAGGCTCTGTCCACGATAAGTCGGAGAAACGCAGCTCAATACCTTATCTTTGAGTCCTTTCAAATTCTTTTTCCAACGGCTTCATTGATTTTTACAGCTGCGAGGTTGTTTCATTCAGTGATATGAGAAACAACGAAGCATCAAGTTTCGGTTGACAGTGAAACTTTGAATTAATTTTCGTGTAAGTTGTTGCGAAATGTTACATTTTGTGATGTCTTACATGAAACAAATCCAAATCTCGAGAGTGCGCAGTACGGACTGGAAATCATCTTTAAGCATCTGGTTTTCTAAATGGGTATTGCTGAAAGAGGTTACTTAAGAGCGGTGGCTTATATCTATTCCGAGAACATTTGCTTTCAATGACCTATGTCAGTGAAGTTTTAAAAAAAAGCCATTTGTAATAATGAAAGAACAAAGTACAAAAGCCGATGAAATGAACAAACCTCGCTGATGTGGTCACTGCTTCTAAAAGTGAATCACGCTTAAAACGAAACTCCAATAAAACGTCTTATTTTTTTGTTTAAAAGACAAAAGTGATCGGCCCTGACTAAACAATTTCTATATTTATCAACCCGTACGTGACGAATATCGATCGAGGTTCCATTTAAAAAGGAGTAGCCACTTCTCTCTCGTGAGAACGCACAGCGCTAAAAGGCACCAGAATAAAGAGTTATTATTGGAGACGTCAAAAGAGTAATTTACTGAGTTAGAAAATTCGCACCTGACAAACTTTTTGGATATAATAATTATCAGAATAAATTGATTCATTTAAATTCACGAGCTAACGTTTTTTTTTTTAATTTCTTTATTTGTTGGAAGACATACGTAATTTACAATACTAACGTAACTTACATCACTAACAATATATTAACATTTCTTACAATGCTTACCCGACTTACAATATTATAGCTACTTGCAATACTAACGTTACTTACAATATTAACATTACTTTTTTTACGATACAATGCTTACATTCCCCAAACTACGAAAGAGGCCGCCAGTCCTGGTGTAAGGTTTTGGAAAGATAAAGAGCAAAATTAGAAAGTAAATTGAAAAGCGAAAGCAAAAGGGGAGCTGCTAAATAAAGGTGGATTGAGGTCACAGTTCATTTGAATAGATTCCATTTCGATTTGTATTTCTTAACAGTGTTTGTCTTATAAGCATACCACTTTTCGATTTCTTGGCACTTAAGGAACGTTTGTAAAAAAAGTTGTAAATTCAGGATATTTTTCTTTATTTTCGATAAATAAATGTGATATCTGCCAATTAGAATTGCATCGGGTGCAAAAGTATATCCTCTGTACTATCAACTAGTCCCAGGCAGGTTGGTAGTGTCAAAGAAATGTCCTGTGGTATTATCTGATGCTGCTGTTGGATGTTTTGCCAAAAGGTTTGAACGAAATCACAGTCCCAGAAGAGATGGATCAGGCTTCCTGTGTTTTGTTCACAGAAAGTACATATGTCTGTTAAAGAGATACCTATACTTTATAGAGATAATCATTCGTTGCAATTTTTCTATGAAGAAACTTAAATTAGAAAGTCTGGGGCCGGGTTGTTCGAAAGCCGCTTAACGCCAACCCAGGATTAAAAGTCAACCGAAGTATTAATTTTTCTTGTATAAAAATGTTTTTGGACGCTTATGTTTTGCGTAGTTTGAGATTACTCAAGTTCAAAACCGAAGGAAAAGCAATATGAACAGAAAATCTCACCGAAAAGTTACAAAACTGAAATCAAAATTCTCGCTAATCCTGGGTTAGCTTAATTGGGCTTTGAACAACTCGGCCAAGTTTAGTTTCTATCGTGCAATAGAAAGGCAAAATATATGACTTATCCCAATTTATCAAATTTTCCTAATTTTCGCAGCCATTCACGAGCTAACTTAACGCAACGCAATGTGACGTAACGCATCGGATAAAAATTAGATTGCGTACTTGTTTTTCACATTGGCGCTGTGGCGATAATTTTGATCTGAAGTTGACCAAAGTCTATTTTTTTTAAGCTTCTTCTGGATCAAATATAAAATTCAACGCTTTGGTCAAAATGTCTCATTACGTTTCGTCAATTCTTAGGACATACATCTGCTCCATTTGATCATGTTTCTCACGATAATTAAAAATATGAAATTTGTTTTTGCATTTTCGTGCGAGTAATCACATGCAGGTGGTTCTTGTTGGTGTGAAGTGTTAAAGAGAATATGAGCGGGATTAAAGTAAGTTCTATTAGTGTTCACTGACTTGTCCAGTCATAAATGTCTTGCGAATTTCTTTACGTTAGAAAAAGTATCTGGAGGGGTCATTTTTAAGATTTATTAAAGTCCTGAAGAAGTGCCCTAATTTTTCGTGAAAGAGGAAATTCTAAGAGAGTTTTCATTTTCGAAGTAATGATATTTCAGCGGCTAAAGTCACGACTTTCTTTTTTACGCGCGTGACATATATATTCCGAAAGGCAAGGAACACATCGTGATTGAAATTTCTTTCCGGAATACCTCCCAGTAAAGTCGTTTTCTCCTTCTGGCAGAAAAGTCTGAATTTTATTATGTATAAATAGCTCTTGAGTAAAGATAACAATTTTAAGTTCTTTCCGTAGCATGAGTGGTCATTTATCATCGTCGACGTGTATTTCACAACAAAAGGTATAAGATATCTTTCTGTCAAGAATAATTGTGTGCTTTGTAAATTCAGGATCGGAGAGGACCTGAAAGGCCCAGACCACACTATATCCCGTTTTCCATCTTTGTTCCCTTCTCAAGACACACACGTTGCAGAATTATTAGACTATTAGTGCCTCTTGTTGGGTCGTCAAAACTTATTTTACAGTTTTTCTGTTTAATTTAGGCGACATCTGTTTGAATCTCCTAGAACTGGCGGTTTTTAGTTGTTCTAGTAAGATTTTTAGAGAAGGTCTTTGCATTTCATGAATATTTCTATGCATGGTCAATGACAAACGGACGCAATTTTCATTGTTTGGTAATATTATTCATAAGGTTTTGCTTTTATAGTCATGAAAAATTCAGTTGGTGTTCGAAATAATTCCATACAACACCAGAAAAAAAACGGCAGAAGTCGACCATTCACCATCTGGTCCAGTCCAATTGGATCGGATCCAAGTTTTACAAAACCTCATTAAATTTTGATAATTTACGTTGAGATCGGTTAAAATGTTCAGCGAATTGCTCTCTGATATCAGTTTTCGACAAAGCTGTCGGAGAAGTTGCTTCAATCGCCAGGGTGAGCTAGCTAGCTATAAAATTAAGATCAAGAGCCAAGTGAGAATATCTAATTTTGTCACTTGCAATTGGCAACTTTTACGCAAAACATTTCAGGAAGGTAAGTTAAAATTTTTGTGCATCGCTTTATTGATTGGCTTTGTGACGGAAGAAGTTTTCTTTAAGAAACTTTTTTTTGTCCACGCATTGTTTGAATCTAAGCACAAGATAAACGTCGATTTTAGACGCTTAATAAATATTGACGTCCGGGGCGAAAACCTTCTTGCTTTTACTTGCAATCCAAAACAAACCAGGAAGCTAGAATGAAAACTTTAAAGATTTGAAATAATTTTGCAACTGGCGAAAGCCAAAATGCAGTGAGTAAATTATTTAATAATTTACGTTTCACTAAATTAGAGGAAAATAAAATATCGTTTTTGGAGAGTTTTGCGGTGCGGGACTCTCCAAGATTAGCACTAGCAACCAACGAATTCATAAGATAACTTTCAAAGGTGTTCAATTTACATTACTCCTTAACATTTAGCGATTCCATTGACAACCAAAAGCGACATCAGCTTAAAATTGAAAACCAGAATAAACATACGTACGTACTTGCTCAATATATATTTTCATTTTCATTTTCAATGGAACGCGGTTATCTGGAAGTCGGTCTCAGTCAACATGAAACCTCAAATATTCCTTCAGTTTAACTCCGAGTTGCCGTACAGTCACGTTTTGATAACCGTTGGCACCTTCAATATTTGATGAGCTTTTCAGCCATGAGTTCTTCTAAATTCCAGCTAGTCCAAAGCGTCCGTAAAATGTTTGATTTGAAGTAAAAATATACCCACACTCAAGTCCCTCCTCAATGTTTCCTCTGATCGGTTTAAATGAACTTTGCAGGAGGTTTTAACAAAACCAAATATTATCGGTTCCCCGCCAACCATTCCTTATTCAAAGATATATTAGTCTTCCGAAGGCAAGGGTCTGCCGAATATGTTAACGCCGTAATTACAGGGAATTGGTAACTCATTTTTGTTGTATATGATATTTTAGTCTTATTTTACTTAAAGATTTGGGCAAACTGCTTTACTTCAAGTTCTTCCGCTATACTACAGTAACCGAAAATGGTTACCCAAATATAAATGTAGACAATTTTTCTTGGTCCATTAGAAAAATACGCACATAAATCGTAACAGTCTCTCGATATCCTGGTAATATTTACTGCTACAAAACGAATTTAAAATAACCCTTTCGTTTTTGAGAGTCGTGTTAATTCATTTTATGGCTAGCATATTATTTGCTCGCCAGTAAGCAAGACTTTTGGGCTTCAGTGTGAACTTGAACCAAATGGAATTTGGTGTATTGTTTTCGGATGTCGAAAAATATATACATTTTGAGAAAATCATCAAAATTGTTCAGTATTCCGTACATCAGTTTTTGTTGAAAAATTATCTGAGAAAAATCTGGAAGACCACGTTGATCGATTTGATCATATCTAAGATAAAAACAAAATTTGCGTGGATGGAAAAGTCATTCAGTCGAGACCTTTATTTACCTCTACATAAGCAAATACACATAATTGCGGTTCACTTATCGAATTTATTTCAATTTTGCCCAATGGAGAACTGTTGAAGCACTCGATAATAAAGTGGGTGGGGACTTTCAAAACTTCATTAACGCATAGTTCTTTTGTGGTACAACATTTAGCGAAACGTTGACAAAATGCGGTTTTTAATAACGTAAAGCTATTATTGCAGATCTCCAGTAAGTGAAATATAAATCAAATCTTTTTTATGGAACAAACATGTGACGTAAGTCTTTGTAGTAATCCCGTCCAAGATATCTACCTAATTGCAGGCTCATTGCGTAAGGTTGTCTTTTTTCCACTAAAACTCTTTTAAGTTGACTTCGGGACTCCGACTCGACCCCACATGTATAGGTAATCATACGGTTTCGAATTCAATTTGGAATTAATTTGCACGAGCGAGCTTTTTGAAAAATTATTAATAATACAAACATGAAAACATTCGCGCAGAAAAATTGCCGGAAGATGTTTCTTGAAGCCATTTTTTTCGCATTCGAGAGAACTTTTTTCAGAGTTTCCGTACAAATTTACATGATATCATTGGCCTACAAAATTTCTTATTGTCTTTCCAATCAATTTCCAATCATTATCCAGAATTACAATGTGTAATTTGCACCGGTGTTACACTTTTTGCACCGGTGTTACACATTTTGCACTGGTGTTACACTTGAACTGCACTGCTCTTAGCCAATCAGAATCGAGTAATTTTTTCATGTGTATTATTAATCAAAATATACCCTGCGAGAAGTTCCCTTCTAGTTCTGGTCGGTTGGAGACGACTTCTGCTCGCACTCGCTGCGCTCGATTACCTATCAGTGCATGCACAAACTACGCCAGCATGTCGCATGTGTCGGGCTAAGAAACGTTTACACGCATGTATTTTTTAGTCCTTTTGGATTCAATTGTGGCTAGTCACGGTTTAAATTCCGACTTTTCTCACTGTGTATTAGCTAGAGAAACTAGATAATTTTGATTAAGCTCTACAAAGCACCTGGTGAAAACGAAAGCAGGCGCCTAATTGAACCAAAATTCAACCTGGCTGTAGCTCCGCGCGTACTTCGAAAGCTGCAGCTAGCTGGCTGAAAAAAACCCTAAGCTTAATAACCAGCCTATGAACCTTTATATCATGCTCCTTTGATAACGAATAGCATGTTAAGATCTGGAGGAAGCTATAGTTAGTGTTAGAGATTTCCTAAAATGTTACCCACAGTTTCTGAAAAGCACCTCAAAAGTTGCTCAAAAAAGTCAAAAATTGATTTTTGTATCGAAAGTTGCTAAAAGAAAAAAAACAAAAGAAAAAATTTTTTGCTCCCATCCTCTGTTTGCTCTGATGCAAAAGTAGAACAGAAAAACACATGCCCACCAACTTATTCCATCACCGGAAGAATTGGCGGGCATGTTCTTCAGTTTGATTGAAAATAAATCCCCCGCCATGGTCTGCCTTCCTTATGTCCGTGGTATCACAGAACGCCTCACACGTCTTCTTCGAAAGAACGGAATTAATGTTGTTACTAGACCTCGCAAGACCCTTCCACAAGAATTCCCTTCCCCCAGGTTTAGGCCTCCTATTGCATTTCAAACCAACGTGGCGTATAAAATCCCTTGCGCCGATTGTCCTTGGAGCTACATGGTGAGACTGGAAGGTGTCTTTCAACGAGGAAAAAGAAACACATTCAAAACGTAAAAATGTGTAAAACTGGCTCTAATATTTCAGTTCATGTTTGGCGTAATAATCACTCTATTGACCTCAAAAATGCCAGAGTAATTGAGTAAGGGAAACTTCCGAATTCGAAAAACTTTGGAATCTTTGGACACCGCTAACACTAATGAAGCAGACAATAACTGCAAGCCGTTACCAAAACATTTCTCTATTCTTTTAGATTAGTGCATTTTTCCTTTCACCGTTTCCACAATTTTCTCACACTTCCGTTTTGTATATATTTCCATCTCGCGCATTTACATCTTAGTTTTTTTAAGGCTTTAGTCTGGAAGCCGAAAGCTTAAATTTTTTCTTAACCAGAGAACGCTTTTTTAAATTGAATATAAATATTAATCTTGTAAAAATTCTTCACTTAAAACACTCGAG
The DNA here is from genome assembly GCA_964020085.1 of Micromussa lordhowensis. Classification (NCBI taxonomy): domain Eukaryota; kingdom Metazoa; phylum Cnidaria; class Anthozoa; order Scleractinia; family Lobophylliidae; genus Micromussa; species Micromussa lordhowensis. Next base: position 22,818,814 of record OZ026606.1, read on the forward strand.
TCTGTCGAGTGTGAATCCGCCATTTTGTTTGATTTCTAATCAATTTTGTGCAATTTTGCGGTGCAACCAGTGTTTCTAAATGGCTTTGTCCTCAATCAAAAGCAAAAAAGAAGGTATGAGAAAAGATTATACATTAATATTGCTGGCTGTGATCACGTCGTCCAGCAAGCTTTTTTTCTGTGGAAGGTAAAAGATAACAGGTAATTAAATGAACTATTTTTGAAAAAAGGTGGTTCACCTGCAGTTTTACATACCAATCCGTTATGAAAAAAAATGTTCATTTTGTGACTGCGTGTGACGAAGAAAGTCAAAAATTTACAAAGTGAGCAAAGCAAGATTGAAAGACAAGGGATAGATTAATCAGTTTGGAAACTCTTAAGACAATGAAAGCTTTTAACATGTCAAAGCACATTGCTTAAATTTCAATTCGGCTCCGGCCCTTTTTTTTTCTGGCGTTAACAGTGTTATTTTTGTTCAAGACAAAGCATATAAATCCCCTAACAAAAGCTAAGAGCTTAATAGAATTTCTTTTTAATAGTTTAGACTAAAAAGATCGTCGGTTATGCCATCGAGCTTCCACATTGTTCCCTCAACATTTGGACTTGACGTCTGCTGTCGACCCTCAAATAAAAAAGGTAGACTTCAGCTTGTGGAGACTAATTAGTTGGTTAGAATCAGAAATCTGGCCTGAAGGTGAACTCGCGGCTATCCACGTAAGATGCATGCTGTTGTGGCAAGCCGTAGGGTTTGAGTCGGCGCGGTGTCTTTGAGAGTATCACTGTGCCGTCGTGAAAAAATCACTTTTGCTGCGCTGACTCCCAAATGTACATAAAAGAAGGATTAGATGAGATTTAGAAGAACAAACAAACAACAAGCCTAGAAAAATCGACTAAATCATGAACATCAATCATCCGTTGATGTTCAATTTGTTCTATACGAAGAGGGACCCATTAACGTACTGAAAAGTTCACACTTTTGGACTGGTTTTTAACTGAGGCTCACGTTTTTATAACCTCTTAAGTAACTTTACTAAATTAAAATTCAGTACAGGTGTACTTCTTATTGTGATGTAAACGGCTGCAAATTATGTTAGACCAGCCTCTACGGAAACTTTAACGAGGTCAATCACGTTCTTCCTTGCATCTTTTAGGAAGTAATTAAGGAATATGATCATATTGAAAAAATAATAGCAAATAAGTGAAGAGATTCTTAACGATATAACAATAAAGAATATCTCTGGAAATATTGAAGCAGTGTTC
>OZ026606.1:22825072-22842572 GCA_964020085.1 Micromussa lordhowensis
GACAACCATTTAGAAAAGTGGATTTTAAATAGGTCACAGCTTATTGACTACTGGCTAACTGCTTGCTAGACCATGATTGCACTCGCGTTGCCTTAGATAACTCGCCGTTGCTTTTAATGAGTAGTAGCCGGTCAAGTCAGCTGTGCCTCGTAACTGCATTGTAACTGTTATTCATACAGGTCACACATAGTTTACACTACCTAAACTCATGATAAGCTGGTTTGTTCGCACGTTTGTAATCACAAAGACAAGACTAGAAAAATATTCAGCTGGGAAAAATATATATAACATTTCTATTTTTTTTAAAAAAATACTTTAAGATAGTTATCAAATGTTGTCACACGGGCATTCATAACCTTTTCTACGCAAATATAAAACAATATATTTAAAATAATACCGGTCTAAAAGCCATACCCTTTGAATTCCCCCAGTTATCTCGCGCTAAACATACTAACACTTCTAAGTACATAAACTACTTTGAAAAGAGTTAAAATCACAAAACAGTCTCATATCCCTATTAAAACCTGTTTAGCCATAAACCAAAAAAACATTAGCAATCTACAGTTTCAAACATAAGCGCACTAAGAAAATTGTGCAATACAAACTGCTTTTGAAACAATCATCAAGTGTTATTCATAAGAGTTGCGATCTTAAAATATTCACCTAGTGCTAGTCTACCAAAACGTGTTTAGCAATTGATAATAAATAAAAACCTATTTTTCTATTCATGTTTACGTACCCGGAAACATAAGCCCACAAAGAAAATGTCAACTTTTGGATGTTTTCAACAGAGTTTGAGTCCAGGGAAAATTCAGGTTAAGATCTTCGCCGAGCCGCGTCTCCAAGCTACCTTGCGAACATGACTGAGTTCTTTATGCTTTTCTGTGCCCTTTCACACCTTTCTTCCAATCCATCTTAGCCCTCATCAGGCAACATTGAATTTCACCAGGGCTACATGTCATGAGCCGTAATGGGAAAAGGGTAATTAAAAACCTCTTTTTGTCAAGTTTGATGTTTCTCGTGAAATTTATTTTGAAGAGTTTGTACATACTGCATATGTCTATACAACATAATCACACAATTTTGATTACACTTTAGTTTGGTCAAAAAAACGTGACTTTTTTTTTTCTTACAGGGGTTTTTTTCTTACGCCGGGTTGGTCGAACTAAGGACTTGTACGCCGTTTCTCTTACCGATCTGGGACAGTTATGTAAGCTCCGCCGCACAACGCCAAGTACTTTAGATGCTTTGTTTGAGACTGTCGAATATTTCATTGTATTAGTGTTTTTTTTATTCTTTGAAATTTTATTTTTTTAATATCCCTTTGTACTATTTTTATTGAGATTTTTGTAGTTGGTGTGATATCTCAGGATTTTTACCGACTCAATTAAATGTAGATGGAACTGAACCCATTCTGTACCATAGCGCTGTGCTGGGGAGCGCTAAAAATAAATTGACTTCGTCCAGCTACTGATCAATCGACCGTGAGATAAACGTCCTTGAAACACTAAGCACATGTACCCAGCAAGAACTTCTTAAAAATTAAGCGGTCGTTGTGCAATTGTCGGACCCTTCGCCCTTCTTCCCACAAAACACAACACAATGTCGCGGAGTTGAATCAATACAATACAAGGCAAAAACCACTACTAGCATTTGCTAGTGAAACGTTAAAGTTTCCCGAGACGTTTCCCTTGAATTGAAGCCATCTAGTAACCGCTTTTGATCACTAACCGCTTTTCCTTCTGAGATCATCAAAATAATGAGAAGGCTACGTTTTCAATGGCCCTGCTGTGCCACAAAATATTCGGAAGGTAAAAAGGTCCCGCAGCTAAGTGCCAGGTCTACCAGTAGTGTTGCTGTAGAAAATGTGGTACAAACATGTACGTCGGCCATTGTTTTAACCTACATATTTTACTGGTTTCAAACGTGTCTTTTTTATTTCTCTGCGCAAAATTTACATAAAATATACATCATCATCGTGTTCCTGGTAGTAATCGTTCATATCTTCTTCAGAGGCAGAACTACTCGATGACTCAGCCATGTCAACCTCAGTAGATGTTGAGGCGATTTGTCGAGGAATTTGTAGACTTGACTGAGCTGTCTCCAGTTCTCCTTTTGAAGGTGACGTCAAAGGTTTCAACGACGGCGCAGCGCCCAGTCCGCATAGTTGTATCGTGCAGACTCGACCTGAGGATGTAAAACAAACAGCTAGGTCTTCTTCAGGGGACACGGCCATGGCCACAATTTTTTCCTTTCCCTGTGTTATTCTTGCGAATGCAACAGCTTTCAGCTCACTTATGTCCCACAGAAAAACCATACCATCAACACCGTAGGAAATAAGATAACGGTTTACTTTTAAAAACCGACAAAACTCAATTCTACCAAGATGGCCACAAAGAGCTTGTTTGGAGGAAATACCGTTAGGAGCAACGAGATTGTAGATAAGAATCCTGTTCGCGATGCAGCAAACTAGAAGCTGATTGTCTAACGAGACAGTGCATTGACCAAACTTGACAGACTGGTAAGGCCTCTCAACTCCAAGTCTTCGACAGGTGTCTTTAGCGTATTCCAAGATCTCAATCTCATAATCACCGCACAAGATTACAAGTCGTTTGTCCCACGAAAAGCAACAGCATTCTATGGTCAGCAAGCCTGGTGATTTGAGAGAAGCTGTCATTACCTTCTGCTGAACATCCCACACATAGAGATATGGGTAACGTCTGCTATCCTGGACACAAAAAAGAAGTAAGGTACTGTCAGCTGAAAATGAAAAACATGCAACCGTGAATTCGCAATTTGATTCATACACTGCGTAAAGAAATTCCTTGTCTCCTGTGGTGTCTTCGACACTGTACAACTCTACCTTAGTTTTCTGATGAATGGCAATTAGCCTTCCATCTGAAGATAACAAACAATTTTTCACAGGGAGTGATGCTGTCAACAAAGGCTTGCCAGTGAAGGCGATGTATTTTTTATCAGCCGTAAATTCCCAAAACATAATAATCGAGTCAGAACTGACTGACAGAACAGTATTACTTGAGTGGAATATCGCCCCAATGGATTTTCCCACAAGTGAGGGTGCTGCAAGGAACTTGAAAGGATTGATTAAGCTTGTCAAAAGGATGGCTCTTTCTTCGGTATCGCTACGAAACAAATAGCCAACCTGTCTTTCTCTTGTGAGGTACATAAGGTTAAAGCCTGACACACTCGTGAGTACTGTACCTGTTTGAAGAGTGAGGGCGTGCAGTGAATGTTCGCAGGAATACACCAAATAAAGATCGTCATTCGTAAAGGTGACGTGTGTGAATTTACTGACGATACGTTCTGGATTTCCGTGACAAAGAAAATGTCGAACTTGATTTCCTGTTTGCAACAAACGTATCCTCCGTACATGACCTGCCTCTATCCATTTCACTTCTGGTGACACGCAAATGCGAATTTCTTCGTTTACGTCATAGACGAGATTCCGAAAATCTCCTCGAGTATGTTCACAAACGCCAAGTTTGAATTCCTCATTGTGGAACTCCTTCATCACTGCGGACATTATATGTTCCCCCTTCCTCTTCTGTTCTATCTTCAGTTCAAATTTCCGCGCCTCCTCCGGGTCACAATTCAGGAGATATTTCACCGCCTCTAGCTGCAGCCTCAGCACCAGTTTCCGCTCCTGTTTCAGCTCTTGCGTCAAATCCCAAAAAGCCTCCAGCTCTCTTCCCAGTCCCTTTACCAGCGTTAGCAGCCGCAACCGCTTCACCTCCTGTCGGAGACGGCTCCACTTCAGCTTCCCCACCTTCTTCAGATCCAGCTCCAATGCATGCATGGACCAATACCTCCCACTACGGACAAAAGCATTTACCACAGCAATGTTACAAACTGACATGGCTTCCTCTATTCCAGAACAACTCATTTGCGGTTCACATTCACTAAAAGCACAGGTTACGTGGAACAAATATGTGAATGGGTTGAGCTGAATACCCTCTGAAAAATGTTGCTGTAACACAGGCATCCCAGTCTGGAGATCCCAAACCTGATAATGAAATATGAAAGGGTAAAGTTCAATGACAAGTTGACGTACAGTTGCTAAGGACGGTTCTTGATTTGAATGAATTACTTCTTTCACTTTGCTACAGTAATAACATGAACGACTGCAACCAACGAGATGGCCACGAATCTGACCCAAGTATTTGCTCACTTCTTGATGATGGTAGAAGTATTCGTTCTCAATTCCTGGCTCTCTAGACAGTACTTCAATACAAAACCTGACAGTCATCTCGTCGTCTCGACTTTTTTCGATCTCCTTTAGAGCCCACAGAGCCACTAAGTCCAACAGACAACACTGATTTCCAAAGATACTTTCAGTTGGGTTGGACATCAAGAAACTGCTTTTCACAACGATGTAATGTCCTTTGGGAGCAAACACCAACCATATGTAATTGCAGGAATTCCCCGAGAACTGAGGAAAGTCCTCGACACAAGTTCGCTCAACAGAAAACCACTTGTCGAGGCGTCCGAAAAATAGAAACTTGCCGTCAGGGGAAAACTCCAAATAGTTGATACCATTAATAACATCTTTGCTTAGATCAAAAGGACCGCTCACCTTTTCTGCTGTAAATGCGTCAAAGAATAAGAGAGACTGACGCTGTGCTCCAGCCACTGTCCTCCTATTAGGAGATGTCGCAAAGCACTTCATGTCAGCAATGTTAGCGTCAGGAGGAGGATAAACAGTCCTCTCCAACCAAGGAGCGCACACTTGAGGGATGGAAACGGTCTCTTGGACAGCGTTTGAAGCGTTTCGTAAACACGAGTGTAGAAGGTGTGGGCATTCCAACAGAACAAGGACATTGCTTTCAAGTGCAAATAAGATCTCCTGGAGGATTTCTTGTTTCCAAACTTCTTCAAGGGAAAGGCAGCTTGCAGCAAGCCTTAAATCGTCCAGCAGGTGGTAAATCTCAATTCTTCCACTTTGCATCCTTCTCTCAATGAAATGATAACTCGTCAACCAATCGAAAACAGCCTTCAACGAATCTTTGGATCCGTTCTGACACAAAACGCGAACAGCAATGCACGAAACATAGTCCTTCAAATCCGCGTCAGTGGACAGGCATGTTGGTCGCGATTCTTTCACAATAGAAGAAAGGATCTCAACAAAAATCTTTCCGAGGTACTCACCTGCAATCTTCTTATCAATGAGCAGCTTTCGCAAAGCTTTGTTCTTGTCCGTCAACCACGCTGGGATCAGATTGTGAAGGAACGTTAATGTCTGATCAGATGTTCGTAACACCACAAATTCTGATACAGCATCGATCACTTGTTGTTCATCGTGATTTGAGTTCTCTCTCTTTAGAATGTACGAAATCATCGAAACAGGGAGTGGAGCTGGGGACACGATGGCACATCCAAACAACTTCTTGAAGATATCCTGTCCCACCTGATCAGAGACGCGCTTAAAATTCTGCAAAAAGAACCTGTCGATATCTCCAGGGAAAAGATCGCTCAATTGATTCAATTCCTTACCTGAATCCAAAGAAAACCTCAGTTCTTCCACAATGTAATGTGCATACAAGAATAATCCGTTACACGTTTTTGATATGTCTTCTACCGTGACCGATAAACGAGAGAAATCAATTTTGTTTTTCAAAAATGTTTGGATGTCCTGCTCATGCTGCTGATAGAAGTTGTCTTGATCGCTGTCTCCGGCGCAAATTTTAACACAGGGGTTGTACTTTTTCAATCTAAACTGCACCGAATCTTCAGGGCGACTGGTGATAAAGAACACAAGCCATTCGGGAAGCAGGGGAAAGCAGTACATTATAAGATCAAGAAAATCTTCCCTGGACTCATACTCTGTCTCGTCTAGTGCGTCAATGATGACTAACTTTCTCTGGCTACAAGGCAAACAGTTGCTTAATGGTTCTTCTAATAATTTTGTAAAGAGTTCCCGGACACCAAGTTTAGAATTGCCTAACAACATTTTTACTCCACTCTCTCCTCCTATAATTACTTTATACTGAGTATTACAATTACAGAGTTGACGTGCAACAGTCCCAAGAAGATACCTGGGATCGTTTCTTGTGCCATCGTTGTAACGGCAGAAGTAAGCAGCTCCTAAGTGTCCAGCCTTTCTCATGCGCTGTGCCATGACTCCCGCCATCACACTTTTTCCGACTCCTGGATCCCCTAGAAGTACATAAGCTCTGGACTCGCCTGGATCACGGAACCACTCGTCAAAATCGTCAAAAAACCACTGCCTCGTACCTGAATGGCACCGTTTGGCAAAAAATGCGATGTCACTTTCACAACTGGCAATCTCTGGAAAAAACGAAGCGACATGTATAATATTTCTCGGGTTGAGTAATAGTCAAACGGTGCGTAATCAACACAGAGGAAATTGAAAATGGCATTATGTTGTAGAATTACGAAAAATATAAATATGTTTATCTCAGAGCTGGGTTCAAAATGAACCCCATTTTTTTCAAGGTACTTTGTATTCCCGCCTACATCTGTATGGCTCACGGCAGCTTTTCGGACTTGCGGGCAGTAATGACGCTGAAACAGTACGTATGATCTAAAGGAAAACTTCTTCAGTCTCCTTCGCAGCTGAAACTATATTAATATAACTACAATCCTTGTCAAAAGTTTTGGGGCACTTTGCACCTTTGGCAACATATGGTCTTTCTGTTCACCTCCCCCCTCCCCACCCCTAACACAATGTTGATGTTGATTCATCCAAAGTAGACGCACTTTCCAACATTGCTTTCCATGTCATTGCTTTCCAACATGCCCAGAAACGGGTCAGACATTTGGTTCGTTTGCAGTATGTCGGTCTTATGCAGATGAAATCAAAGTCCATTTAAATCAAGAATCGTCAGTTACAACTCACCAACAAGCACTTTGCTGTCGTTTTGCTGGAGCACTGCATCTGCGGAACCTTCATAACTGCAGTCCCCTGGGAAAAACAATAAGACAATACAGTTTAACCACTTTATACTTACCTTTGTTGAGAGCAACTTAGGAGATTTTTAGCTTTCCACGTTAATTGTCATAAAGCGGCCTAAAAAACCTCACGGGAGCCAAGGAAACACACATTTGGAGCAGTGTAGGTTTACCTTTATTCATACTCCTTCGAATTCTTCGGGCTTAAGAATATAACCGTTTTCCCAATACAAATCCTTACATTTCGGCTGTTGTGTAACACGAGTACTACTGTATGTACATTTGTGAACTTGGGCCACCTGTGATTTTACTACGTTTTGTGAACGTTCTTCCATCGTGTAATTTGTCCCGAATGAAGGTACTCTCCGTAACACGTCACGAAGGTACATTTACACGTGCCGTAACATATATTTGACTGGATTTATGAAAACCTTGTCAATACTTTGCACCAAATCACCCATACGCACTTTGATTTCACGACTCCCAAAGGCCTCACAATCACTCCTAGCGATGAAACAAAATAGAGAGAAGAGCACTAAAACGAAGATAAGAGAATGTAGGGAAAAAACCTGACATTCAGCTGGGCGGGCGAGCTTTCTGTTTTCACTGTTTTTATAAACACAGACAGAAATAATGTCAATCGTATGTTACGCTTCACGGTACTTACCTCGATTCTCGAAAGCGGAATTCAGCTTTTCTTCCACGTGTGCAACTCGTTGTTGCACATCTTCTTGTTGAGACTTGAGACTTTTCAATTGCACTAGAGTACTATCCATATCGGTTTCCAACGTATCCATCTTTTCCGAGAGCTCTTGTTTCATGACTTCTTGTTTACGTTGCACACTCACAACTCTTGTATCCACATCACTTTGCAAGGCATCTACGGTCTTTGACAGCGAACTTTGTTCTTGTTTCATGACTTCTTGTTCACGCTCCACACTCGCAACTCTTGCTCGTAGCTCCTCCAGACTTGTTGAAATGTCCTTTAGTGCTTGTGATACTCGCTCCTTATCCTCCAGCAGCTCAAGTGTCATCTGATCCACGTCTGCCGTCAGTGCATTGACGTGCTGTTGTACCAGCTTTAACAGATCACAATCCACAGTGGCGTTCATACACAGTATCGTTCCTTTAACAACAAGAAAGAAAGCGAACTATTAACGACTCAAGTCACTAATATGATAACATCCTCACACATTCATTCACAGATGTGGATCAGTCAGTGTACATGTACTGGCAATTGTGTTGTGTTCTTGGGCAAGACACGTCAGTCTCACAGTGCCTCTCTCTATTACGCTGAGTGATACTGGCACTAGAACAGCCTGGCAATATGTTAAGGGAAGGGTGGGTGAGTCCTAGATCAATGTCGCTGACTAACATTCGATCCAGGAATGCCAGCAATAATCGCCTGGTCAGATCATAATGCTTCATTTGGGAATCAAATATTTACACCCATGGCATTCACCTGCGGACGAAACCGTTTTTTAGACTTTAAATTGAAACAAAAGACCCCTCTTCCACCGAAAGATAAGCTACTCAAGGACAGACAATTTAACAATATTATCGTGCAAAAAGAGCATTTTGATTTTCATAAACGTACGGACCTTTCACTTGACGAATGTCTGACCCTTTTTCTTGTTGCCCTCTTGTAGCAACAATTTACCGATCTGTGATATGAAGTGACAGAGACTAAACTGCAGTAAGGTGGAAAGAATGAAACGTGTTATGGACGTTTATATATTTGTAGGAAGTATTTCTGCATTACAATTAAGAAATCAGGCTTGTACCTTTTGACTCCCAGTCTTTCAATTCTCCTAAAAGATTTCTCTCGATAATGTGTGGCAAACCCAGGGCTTTCACTAGCCTTTCCATCTCGTAAAACCTCTGTTGATAATTAACTGGATCCCAGTCACTGAATATACAGTGAGCCCAGGCATTTCTAGCTTGTCTAACATCATTAGCAGCACTCTGTACAGCCAATGAGAAGACTGGCACTTTACCAAGCAAGGCGAGTACTGCAGATGCATCACAGTGTTCATCAAAGGCGTTAAACTTGGCCATGTGGTTCTCTACATAGAGCTTGGCAAAGTCAACATATGATGTCACCTGGCAGTCAAACAAGGAGTAATTAAACCTTCCACCTGGTAGCCTGGGCAGCGCATCATTACCATTGATGTTCTCATACTTTAAGTATGTTGGCCAATTCTTAAGTCGCCCAGATATGCTCTGAGTGTGAACACTGTGACTTGCTTGAAGATTGCCGTACTCCTTCTGAACTCCTTGTTCTACAAAAGGGCGTATTTCATGAACCAGGACCTTGTTGAGTGCAATGCTAAAGACCAACCATCTTCTCTGGTCGTCTGTAACACCATGTAGTGTGGAACTAAAAAAGTGTTAATGACAATATTTAATTTCACATTATAAACAATAGTAATATTTAGCTGTCTATGCATGATTGCGTCAAATGTACAGAATTCACTGCCAAGCCTTGCTTGTGCGAAGTTTTCTCAAAACCTCTGGCACCTTCGTGTTGCTTTCACAAGGGAAATCTTTTTATCTTTGCTGCTTTGGGAATTTCCCACAACGAAATTTGAAAGTTACACTTTCAAAGTGAACCTTCAGGTGGTGAAATCTATTCATCTGATGCCATCATGTATAAGAGCTATTGAAAAGTTAAAATTTAAATGACAGCTGAAAAAAAGTTAAAACTCTGTTATTGTGACCATCTTAAATGATGAAAAATGCCATGTAAACATTTGAAAGGATTTAAAACAGAATGAAGAACAAAAAAAGAAAGGCAAAACCTTAATGAAAGAAATAAGTAATTAAAACCAAAACATACTGCAAAATTAAAGCTATTTCGGATAAGAACCATAGGATACCAAGATAAATAATATCATGGACCTGGTAAGCTAAAACTGTGGTGCTTACAGTTTTCCTCACTTCCCAGACTGGCTGATGAGGCAACCAATGGTGTATTGGGTGACTATGAACTAAGCGCAGAGGCTATGGAACCCAGCATTGGTAGTAACCTCGGAAAGGGATGGCTGGGTTAATACCATAGCCTGCAATCAAGTTCACCTTTCTCGGAACCTGCTCGCAAGCTAGGTATACCAAAGCCCTTGACAAATGTGGCTACTTACAGCTCTACTGTTAAACTCCAAATCTAAGAAAGGTTTCTACTCAGGGTTGCTACTCGTCAGAATCTAAAAAGTTCTCTGACATTTCCCTGACTTTTTACTGACCTCTGAACAATTTTTCACTGACATTACATTAGCTTGGCAAATAATAAAAAAGAACAAAAACCACTGGCCAAAACTACTGTTTCTCCATGCATTACTTGAATACAATGAAGTATCAAAATCAACCATTTTGCACAATGCTTTTCTGAAAGAAAAAATTATTCCCTTACTTTTCCCTGACATTGAAAAAGTATTAGTTTTTCCTGATTTTTCCCTGACTGTGGGGAGGGGGAAAGATTAAAGCCTGGCTAAACAGGCCATCTTACGATTTAGAGCTAGCTGTTATTTTCCACTGACAAGCCTGGGACAAAGCTGTCAGTTGCGACTTGCTGCATCATTGAACTCAACTCAACTTGGCAGGCATGCCAACAGTCGAGAACTATTCCCATAATAAGTGTCCCCACTCATACCCAGGTCAGTACATGTAGGTTTAAGTATCTGAAACCTAATGTAGAAGGAATGGGCACTGGCAGAGGATGTAGAGGAGGCTGATGGTCAATAAGCACAAAGTACAAAGAGATAATTGGAGCTGTGTGGCAGGAATGTTGAAGGCTTGTTTACTGAAGAAGAAGCACATGGTGGTCTTAAAACAATAGTAATGAGAGGTAAATGAGCATCATATGGTAACAAGAGAGCTTAAGTTAGGAAGATGGAAATGGTTGCCCTGCAGTGAGAGAGCCTCAGTAGGGTGCACTGGCCATTTGGAAAGCAGTAGTTGGCCTGAAGGTCATGGAACCCTAAACACTACATTTTATGTCTTTGCATGTAGTGATATCGCCTCATTCCAACCCCTTGTAGCAAATCAGGATCTATGGAGAAGAGTATACGTAGTGTGAGTTGTCTGACAGTACATTGGCTTCATAGCCAGGTAATAGAAGTTCTGGCCTCTCAAATTGTTGTCAGACCCTAAGCCTGGGATTATTGATTTTTTACGGAAAAGGTAAAAGGTTCAAGCAGCAATCGGCTAGGAATTTAGCACCTCTAGTGTAAGCTACAATCATCTGAACGTGTTAGCAGATGTCCATAGTCTTTCCAATGTACTGTGACTACATCTTTATCTGGTGCTGTGGACTGTTCGATATGTCAAAGACAGTTTTGTTGGCAGAGCTTTCTGTTCCATGAAAGAATACCTGATGGGCATATGAGAGAACAATGGTCTAGTTTGCTGACTAAAGTCAGAGTGAAAATTGGGTCTTGCCTCGCTGTTTAGCACATGGACTGGACAAGTGCAATTACAACCCCTCCAAGATTATACCAAGAATGAGCCTTGAAAAAGAGGCAGGTTTCGGCTAATGACAGAGGTGCTGATCAACACCTTTAAGCACATACAGTTTTTGGTGCATCAAATATGCCATCTGTATATTTTTATTGAATTCTTTAAGCTGTAGTTTTCGGTCCATTATAATGAACCAATCATGATGCTAAGAAATTTGCGTTTAGGGTTATTGCAAAAGTTGCTCACTTGCTTTCAGTGGGATTATTGCAATGTTAAAGACAATAAGGAAGAGATTCAAGGAAAATATCGACAGTCTGGAAACTATTGAGGTTGAATCTTTCACTAAAGCTTTCCAAAACACGAAGAAACCCAGCAATTTAACATATAGAAATCTTGTTGCAACAAAGAGTGAAAAACCGAGAGCTTCCCAAACAAAATGGTACAGAGATTGCCACCTCAGTGAGGAAGAAATAGATTGGAAAAAAAAATTTCAGCTTACGAGAACATGCACAAAAAGTACCAAAATTATTATTTTCCAATTTAAATTCCCCCATAGACGTCTGCCTACAAATTCCTTTTTGTATAAGATTGCAATTAAAGATAATGATCTTTGCACCTTTTGTAAGGAAGAAACAGACACTTTGCTCCACCTTTTCTGGCAATGCAAGGTGACCTCTCATTTCTGGGGAACCTTTTTTCAATGGCTACAATCATGCTCTTTAATTCAGAAGGGTAATCATCTTGCCATGACCACTGCTTTGGGGCTGAAACCAGACAGTTCAAATACAAAACATCCATTTTTTGGTTATTTCTCCTGTCTCATGAGAAGATACTATATTTGGAAGTGTAAGTTGAGAGATGAAATTCCCAACCTTACACAATTTTTGCGCCTTTTGAAAAAAACTTATGAAATCGAAACAAACGAACTCAACCTCCAGCCTGAAAAATGGAAACCTCTCCTTGGCCACTTTTATGGAGTTAATTAAGAGCGCAAAGATTTGCAAAACTCAAACCATGTGACCTTATCAGTGATATTACCGACATAGTGACCTATCTATGCTTGTCCAAATATGCAATTGGATTTTGTAGTGTGTTAAATAATAATATGTAATAGCATTGAATAACAATAGATGATTATAAACAATGTAAGAAGTGTATGTAAATATGGCATATTAATGTAACCCAACTTTTTAACTCAAAGCTGCAAGTAGTGTACTGTAGATTTTTTGGTTAGTACATGTATGTAGATTGTAATGTGTAGGCACGTAATGTGTAGTTCTGTTATGTAATTTTAGTGAATCTGTAATCGTTTGTGAAAATAGATTAAAAAAGTCTTCAGTAAAAAGAAAAAAGGAAATTTGCGCTTACCTTCCTGATAGCGCAACTGCTGTTGCCATTGATAATTTTCTCACATAACAGTCAGTTAATCAGTATACCGGCCCTGCAGTCAGACAAAATAAATGAATGAAACAGTATTCTTTGTAAATACAGGTGACAGCTGGCTGGCAAGTGATTCTGCTCAACCTTGATACTGGAGCTTTTCCTCGGAGGGTCTACCATATCATATGAAAAGGCTGGCGATGCTTGTCAGAAAATTGGAATTTTAAAAACCCCAAAAGGTGAGCAATCTGGGTGGGGCTTAATTAAGCCATATTTGACCCTAAAAGATACCACTTAAAACAGAATAGGCTTGATTACCAGATGCTGTTCACAAAGGGAGCCTGCACTTGTAGACAGGACTTGAGAGACTGGCGGAAATCGATCCTTAAAATGGAAATAAGGGCATTTTTTAAATTATTATTTCTCCCAGTGCACCCTAAAAGATACTTTTGCAGCTACAGAAAGCAGCGTTTCGTCACAACACCCTAAGTGAGACCAGAATCCTTGATTTATATGAACAACAACAACAACAACAACAACAAGCTTTTATTACCAAAATAAAAAGAAAAAAAAAGTTAACTTTACAATATATGTTAATACAGAAAAAGGTAATGTTTACTCAGGATAACTAAAAAGCTAATCGAGCTGAGTAAAACTAAGTAATGTTTAAATAGAGAAGGTTGGTTGGCACTAAAGCTTGAGCAAAGCAGCTAATTAGTCAATAATAAAGAGACGAAAAGAAGAAATTAAAAAAACAAGAAGTTGAAAACAACTTATAACCGCGCTATTTTAAATGTTTTCTTAGCACTACAGTGGGAACGCAGTGCACATTCCAATGTACTCCTTTTCTTTGTCAAAAGGAATAGAGTGAAATATATTTCACCGCCCTGTCATCTTAAGCCATTGTGGCGCAGTAGAGAAGACATTCACCTGCTAAGCCAGAGGTCGTGAGTTCGAATCCTGGTGGGAGACCTAAATACCATGATTCCCGTTTTTCTTCTTACGAACGCATATAAAGAAAAAGTTTTTTTTTACTTCTTCTTATAACCGGATATTAAAAAAAATTACCAAAACACAGCGTTTGCTTTCCGATGAAATACCATATTAAGCACATCGATCTCGAAATCAAAGCATGTTAGCCTTAACTCGCTTCGATGAAACAGCCAAACAATTCACTTTAATTGTCTAAACCCACAAGAAATACTCGCAAAATTGCAAATAAATTAATGACTGTCGCTTCTGGCGAAATAAACTTGCAAAGTAACCACGATGTTATTTGCCACGTACCGAAAGTGAAAGCTACAACTTCTGACGCATTCCATAGTTGAGGTAAGACCTTTTTTTAGCGTATCTAATATTCTCTTCGAATCTAACGCTTCGATAAGACGAAAAGAAAATATATTTTACATACAATAAAGAAAACAGTATCCGTAACATTTTCCGTGTATTAACGTTCCAACAGCTTTTGGCGAATAAACTTCATAACTTGCTTGATTCGACATTTGGCCGAGTGGAAGTTTGGGTCTGGCCATCGACATGACAAAAAAACCACGGGTAAAACATGAACGCACTCGGCCCATGGCCGCGCGGTTAAAAAATAAAATAAATAAATAGATAAATAATTAAATTAATAAATACCAGTTGAAAACTCATGAACAGTAAGACTGTAAGAGGTTTAATTTGACTTTGTTTTTAAATGTTTTAAGGGGGAGGTGTTTAATGCTTTCTTCAAGGTGATTCCAAACTTTTACATCTGCAAAGCGAATGTTGAATTTACCATAGTTTGTTTTTTTCTCTCTTGTAGTAATTATAGGGTGAATAATATACGACGAATATACGACGGTGAGACGACGACAAACATCCCTGACCTTTTCATGTGGAAGTCCTCACCAGGGGCTTTTCCCTTATGTGGGTAAATGCACCTCAACGTGGACAATAACTCATAACTGTTGCCTATGCAATACTCCATTTTACTGTAATTAGACAATTTATCTCTTAGCTTTTTTTTACACTTCTTTTGTATTCTAGTTTTATAAATTTTTTTGCACTCCTTTTTGCTTATATTTTCATTTGCATGCCAACATTTTCATTTGTTTAAATACAATACAATACTATATTTCACCCTATAATTACTATGAGAGAAAAAAATATATCGAGAGAGATATAATATAATAAGATAATGAATTGAAGACTGATGATGATTGCTTCGCAAGGAGCATGAAACTCTGAGTAGCAATAAATGTCTTCGACCAAATAATCCAACTCTGCAAATCTATAGAGAGATATATGTATATACAGTACATGATAGGGGTGCTGGCTGCCCGAAATAACCTAAAAGTTAAAAATGCCAGGCAGCCAGTTGAAAGATATTTATATGTAAAGGTAAAGATATGTGAAGGTCAGGGACACAAAAACAAACAGACATAGATACACCCAAAAATAGAGATAAACAAGAGTTAAGTAAACTACCAGTATATTAAAATGACTACATGTAAAATTCTTACATTGCAAAACAGTATTATTTCTTATCTTAGAATTACAAAATCGATGTACAGATGTCTAGTAATCTTTGATTAAGTGCTGTTTCATTTTCTTTTTAAATAAAGACAAAGGAGATGATTTAATATCTTCATCAATGGAATTCCATACTGACGGACCTTGAAATCTAATATTGAATATTCCATAATTTGTTCTTGCTTTTGGGAGATAAGACTGTTTTGCAGCAAGCCTTGTATTATAGTTATGAATTTGTGTTATTTTAGTGAAAAACGAAATATAAACAGGTGGTAATAGTTGATTGTAATATTTGTAAATAAAGATGACTAAGTAAAAAGTTACTGGGTCCAAAAATTTTATAATTTCAAGAGATTTAAAAAATAAAGGACTAGGTAAAAGGTAAAGTCTGCATACGAGCCTAGTGGCTCATCAGGCCGGAGCTTATCCCGGTTTCAGTAGTATGAAGCGACTAGGAATATTTCTACTCCCCCCTGGATGGGATGCTAGTCCATCGCAGGGTTACCCCCAGCATTAAGTTCGCCGGTACCCATTTATATACCTGGGTGGAGAGAGGCACTGTGAGAGTAAAGTGTCTTGCCCAAGAACACAGCACAATGTCCCCGGCCAGGGCTCGAACCCGGACCGCTCGATCCGGAGTCAAGCGCACTAACCATGAGGCCACCGCGCCTCCACAAAAACAATAAAGGACTAGAGTGCTCATCGAATCTAGAGAAGGTAATTATTAGGTTAAGGTAAAAGCTATAGACTGATAGCCAAAAGCTTATGTTTTAACCTTTTCAACCAGGGTTACCTTTTAAATTACAAAATCTATGACAACAGATGGTAAAAGTGCATTAAAGATGATTTACAGTCCATACTGCACAGTCTCAGCACCCTAATGCTTATAAACATTGTATGTTTTCACTCGATGGAATGGGAATCAATATTGTTATTCATTATGAACCACATAGTTACCTTTTCCAACAATTCTTTTTCCAACAGCTTCATCAAGTTTTACAGCTGTGAAGTTGTTTCATCAAGTGACATGAGCAATTAGAGCAAAGCATAAAGCTTCACATCCATAATGGCAGTTGTTTTAAAACTTTGAATTTACCTCATGTAAGTATAGTTGTGAAATGCTTATGTTTTGTGATGTCTTACATGAAGCAAAACAAAAAACCCAAACAAACTCTCGAGAGTGCGCAGCACGTACTAGAAATCATCTTTAAAGCCAACTAGAAGTCACACTGTCAAAACTTTTAATGCTAACGACTAAACCTGCACTTAACATTACCTTGAAGAAACTGCTTATTAGGTCATTTAATTACTTATTGTGCAGTTCCATAGAAAAGCCATATCTGCATGTACACCATGCTGTAAGACAGATATTAATTGGACCCAAACAACTTCGCCTACCTCCTGGAAAAAATATTTTTTTATTTTTGGCAACAAACCCCTGACATCACTTTAATAACTAGGAGCACAGGCACATTCCAGTTAATTACTCTGAAATTTTTCCTGCATTCATTTAGTCTAGCATCCTTCTCTTACATACGGTTTCCTCCTATTTGTTCTTTATCGAATCAGTTTCTTTTTCACATGCCACAATCGAGTGTCACTGCTGAATTGTATTTGCAGGGCCGTGTTTACATTGCAACTTGGTGTTGTTGTATAGCAATAAGAAGGTAATATGACAGCATTCCATTACACTCAGGAAACAGTGGAAGACAGAAATCACATGTGCAGACAGCACAGATAGGAAAATCAAGCTCCCTAGCAACATTCCAGTACTGTCAGCCCTCCTGAAATATCAGTCATATCTCCCACCCTCAGCCTCCCTAGGATATATCTATATTTAGGCTAAGGGCTGGTGTAACTACCATTTCTTGCTACAAGGTAACTATAACTGTGAAATTTTGTTTGACACTCCTAATAGTGTAATCCTAGCACTAGGGGTACCCTTAACTTCCTACTTGCAAACGGGGCCTTATTAATTATAAAACAATTTGGCCACTCATTCTTTTGCACTCAGCGCAAATCAGTGCAGAATTTGTGTGTGGGCTTATGGCTAAATTAAACGTGTGTTTCGCAGTAACTGAAGGGCAGCGAATTCACCTGTCTGAATGACTACACTAGCTCTTTCAAACCCTTTTGCCTTTTTAAAAAATACATTCTCGCTGAACAGCCGAGCAACTATTAGCCTGCGAACGCAGAGAAAAATTCGCGTCAAAATACACCG
>OZ026606.1:22847572-22937572 GCA_964020085.1 Micromussa lordhowensis
GATCACGTGCAAGCAAGGCTTCACCCTGGCCTGGCTACTTGGCCTAGTTACCTGGCCTGATTACAAGGCCTGGTCACCCTGTCGTGGCGGTGATCATGACGTGCGCCTTTTGATATTTCCACGGGTTTGTTTTTACCCCTGGTAGGTTCAGCTACAGCGGATTGGTCAAGGGGTGAGATGTTTAAAAACAAGACAGTCCGGGTCCTTCAGGTTGATGGTTTGCCGACTGGTTAAGCACCACACCCCTTACAGAAACCCTAACAACGATTTCTCATTAACAAAATCCAGTTTTAAAAATTTGATTTTATTTATGGCTCTTGATCGCAAAAGTAGTCAACGTTCAAGAGGGAGCGACTCGCTCTTTTCCTGGTGTAGAGCTCGTGTTTCTCGTGACCTTGTTCTCAAGTCCTTCTTCGAACCAAGGGATGGCTACCGGGTTGCAACTTTGTTTCTTTTCCACTTCACTGTAAACAGAACGATACGAGGAGATAGGGAACATCTATAGACAGAGATTTGTTCTTCCTTTTCTTCGTTGTGTTAGACTTTAGTGACAATGTGTTGTGACAACCTGATCTCATTCGATGCTCTTGTTGTGGAGGACTTCCTCCCACAAGAACAAGCTCCAATCTTGTAGAGCACCACAGCTGCGCAAAGTATCACCAGGGTGACAGATGTAACGCTTCCTATAATAGCAATCTCTGTCCCTGTCAGACCTGAAAGAACCACAAACATTCAGTTAGTTAAAACAATCAAAAACTATCAGAAAATGTTTTTATAAACACTGTTATCTGGGTAAGTGACAAGAGAGGATGAAGGGAAGAGAGTTAATCCCCTTATAGACCTTACTCCTTAACGTATCCTTCCCAAGCTATTTTGGCACTCCCGGTTTTGGAAGTCCCAGGAGGGTCTATAAATAGCCAATCCTGTGACGTGATTTTCGGGAGAATACGGGGGATTAATTCTCTCACCGTAACGCCCTGGCCAAACGGAAACTTAGGTCTACTTTGCGACTCCGTGCCTAGCGTGCACTTGCGTTGACTTGCGATAGCTTACGCTCACTTTGGTCGAGACAAAATTCCCCTCCAAGTCGACGCACGTTTTTCACCGTTTGGCCACCCAACTCAAGTCAACGCAAGTTGAGTGACGTCCATTCGTTGTTATAGAAACGTATTAGGCAATGAAATAAGGATATTTCTGCCTTGAAATGGATTCTATTGGCGAGGAAACTCGAGAGTCCATTTGGCCACCCAACTCAAGTCTCTACGTAGTTCAACTTGCGGCTACCTGTGACTACTTGCGAGTCCGTCTGACCAGTGTTTAAGGGATAAATACACAGCCTTTCACTTCGTACGCTTTCTTAACCTTCCTCTCAGCCAAAGCGAGAAATACGCCAAATGCCATTCTGATAAGGTACTACTACCTCGATCCACAAAGTGTCTGTGATTGGCTGCTTTAAGTGTTGGAGGAAAGGGTTAACACGATGGTCACGCGAGTCACGCAATGTATTTTACATGGGGCTTTCAGGATTATAGGGGCCGAAAAAGTACCTTGCGCGTCGATCACGTTATCTGCGTCAATTAGACACAGAGTTAACGCGATGGTCGCGAGAGTCACGCAATGGGTTTTGTAAGATACGATCGGCTGGGGAATGTCTTAGCAGGATTCTGGAGGCAGGATAAAACAGACAAATAACAAAAGCAAAATCCAGACCTTCATGGCGACTTCCATCAGCTTTCGCAGTAACCGCACTGTCAGTAGTTACTCCTGATAATTAGAAAAACAAAACTGCGTGAGAATACCTTAAACAATAGGTGTCCAAGCCTTAAAAGACACGGCTCCTTCTTGATGTAGAAGACACAAGACAGTATACAATCAGAGTCACAATAGAACACAGTCACCGCCTCACAAAACCGATTGTTTTTATTGTTTTCCTCGTTCTTTTGTTCGATTGTTTTACGTCAACTGTGCCTTCTACACCAAGTAGGAGCCGATATAGATGTGATACAACACTTAAATGAAAAACAGCAACAACAATAACGGATATGTTTAGTCGTGAACAGTAACAGGGGCTGTGACGATGTTGAATATTATATCAAGGAATGGAACAGTCTTGACAAATCAATACGTGAAATGAGGTCACTTTTACTTTTTATGCAAGCCTTGAAGACCGCAGTTTTTTAACTCGTTTTATCCTGTAATTTTATTGAACATTTTAATATTGTATTTTTTAACTTTTAATATTTTTAACTATTTCAAATTTAACATTTTTCTTGTTTTTGCAGGGCCACACTGAATGACACTTTTGGTGATGTGAGCTCAATTATAAAAATAACATTATTATTATTATTATTATTATTATTATTACGTTCAGATGAGAAAGCAGACTTCATAATTCATTCGCCTAATCAGTCTATTAAATGTCAATGCCTTGAATGACACATTCGCTATGGGAGTGCTTATTAGAAAGGGGGCCTTTATTGGAAGGAGAGCGCTTAATAGAAAAATTACAGTTGTGCTTCCTCAGTAAACGATGATTATCTTTTATCTAAACACTACGCACATTTCCGTTTAGGCATAGCCTTAATACTCGGAACTTTTACAGATACTACAATGAACTTTACTGGACAATTCCGTCACGCAAGGACTTTAGCGAGTATAATAATCATTGCTTGAGTTTTAGTGTCAGATTTGTATCAGCCGCAGTACATGTAAGTTCTTTCCGTTTTTACCACTAATAAGAGATTACACGCAAGAATCGCAAAAGACTAGCTGGTTATGCTGCCCCATCTCGGCTAAGACACTGAACATCGGAGGAGGTGGTGGCAAGACAACAGTAATGATTCAACTGGTCAACAACAGGGAGGAGTGAGGGTTATGGAAACGTAACTGGATTGAAATTTGAAGTTATGCTCAGACTATTACTCGTCCTCGTACTGCTACCTTAAAGAGCCATACCTTTGTTTTTGTTTACCTGCGAGAGTTTGGCTATTACATTTTATTCGAAACGAAGAAAATCACTGTGAAACTACTAATGATGACCAGTCTTTTATACTGGCGGATATCTGACACTCTTAAACATGATTGGCTGTCATGTCACACGACAGACCACCATCGGATCAACAAATATGTGCCTTGAATACAATAGGTCAATTTATCGACATAAATAACATCATGCCTTGGCTTGATGTTGTTTTTTCAGGAACACAACTAACAATAAAGCAATAAGATTTTGCTGCACCTTGCAATATCAATAATTTCGATGGCATCGAAAATGCCGGAGGCTGACTAGAGTCCTTTAAGGTCTCTGAGGGAATTTTTAGTTTGTCGCTTAGTTGAGACCAATTAAACCAAGAAACAATAATCATCATCGTCTCTTGGTTAGGCTAACTCACCGCGAATGAACGGCCTTGACACATGAGGGTTGCTGTCCAATGGATCACTAGCTGTTCCGTGAAGAACAAGCGTCCAGTTGTACAGAGTACCTACAGCAAGCAATTAAAAATATAAGTGTTATTATATCCTTCTTAGTAAATTTTTCTTTAGAGCAATGCTATAAAATGTTCCCTGCAGGCATCGATCATCTTGGAAAATTCGCAAACGTAGTTTGCAGGCGAATCTGCTTGCAGGGCATATAAAACTGAACGGACTTTAGGAATTATTTGAAACAGGGCAGCCCACCAAAGTACCAAGTCGTGGAGCAATCTTCCAAAACATGCCACAGAAATCAGGACTGGTAGTCGAAATTCAATTGCAGCTTCCAAGGCGCTCTGCAGGAAAAACTCCTGTATATGTACCTCATTACATGAAAATTTCTCGACATGAAATCAGAAAGCCGATTTGAAGGAGCGAAAATAAAAGTCGCTTATTCATTATAACTGAAAGATATAAAAAAATTCTACAAATTTACGAAAATTCAGTTTTCCAAAGAATCGCAAAATCAAGTCGGTTTAAAACTTTCATGCAGTGTTAAAAATAAGTTATGATAGTATTTACCTGAAAATACGTTGTCAGGAAAATGGTTCCTCAATCTCAATTTCCAAGTCCCCAGAGGATTTTCACCCCAAAAGTGCAGGCTAAGTATCGGCCAGTTATTGAAATCGGTCGCTATGACGTCATATGGGCGATACGGAAGGATCTGAGACACAGTTCCACTAGGCGAGGTCACATAGCCTTCTAAGTAACCACGCCTGGAAAACCTTGCCTGGATGATAACGAGCACGTGTTCCAAGTACGTGATGTTACTCTCTCCACCACAGTCATCTCCTGAGACTGTAAGGTCCACTTCAGTATCTCTACTTGACCAGATACGTCTGTGAGAAAAACGAGACGAATTAGCAGATGAGAAATTTCACAAAGACCCCCAGTTTGGACCACCTTTTGTAGCTTGATTGCACCTGCCCGAGCTTTTTTTCTAAGATCTTCTAATTGGGGAGCAGGGATGGAGAAGTGGTGAGAGTCCTTGCCTCCCACCACTCTGGCCCGGGTTCGATTCTGGTCCGGTGCCATATGTGGGTTGGGTTTGTTGTTGGTTCTCGCTTGCTCCGAGGATTTTTCTCCGTGTTCTCCGGTTTTCCTCCATCTACAAAAACCAACACTACAAATTCCAATTCGACCAGGATAAAGGACCTGCACGAGAACCAGCTGACGCGGCTTCCTCTTTAAATGTTGTAATTTATTTTTTATTATTTAACTTGCAACTGAGGTTAATGCCGTGAGTCTTTTCAAATGCAAGCGACTTTGATCTCTTTTTAATGTCATTCCCCGCATGAGCCTCCATCGCATGCTAGTTCCAGTCCAATACCGAGAATACGAAAATGGTCTACGAAGTGGCTTGCTACCTGTTGGCCTTGGGTTGCGGTATCTCGCATTTGATCTGTCTGGGCACTGTACGCCATGATCTTGAATATTTCACCATTGCTGCAGCATCCATGAGTCCAAACCCAAAGTAACTGCTGACTGGAAAAGAAGAGCAACTCTTCAAACTCTGGTCGTGGTGAGGGAGACACAGTAACCTAGCTAACAATTATTAGGGAGTTTAAGAAAACCACGACGGCAACGGAAACGAGAACGTCGCTAAACAACAAAAGGTTTAATGAACAGAACAATGGCTGTTCACGTGCGTTATAATTCTTGGTACATTTCTTTGCCGTCCTCTGCAAAGCAACAACGTGAAATGACCAAATTCTGCGTTGTCCAGAAAACGTGAACCACGACGACTAAGTTTTTCATTTTTATTTCAAATGTTTCGCCCTGTCTCAGATCAGTTTTGTGATAGTTTTGACGCTAAGAAACAAAGGAAAATATCTCTAGAGTATCGCGAGTTTCGTAGGTAAAATATAAAATTGAGGTTGACTTCCGCGCCGCGTCCTGGTTTCCTAAACTCCCTAATGGTTAGTGCGCTGCACACCAGAACGAGCTGTCCTGGTTCGAGCCCTGGCCAGGGTCATTGTGTTGTATTCTTGGGCTAGATACTTTACACTCACAGTGCTTCTCCCCACAGAATGTTAGGGGCTAACTTTAGATAGACTTGCATCCTATTCAGGGAGGAGTGGCTATACCGTACAGAAGCCGAGATAAACTATACTGATGTAACCAGGTAGTGGTGTAGTTGTACTTATCTATAGGCTTTTTGTAATTTTTTTGTAAGTTTTATTCAATATTTTTGTTTTTAGAGGGCCACTAGGGAGAATACTTTTATAGTAATAGGTGTTACCCTCTTTAAATAAAGGTTATTATTATTATTATTATTATTATTATTATTATTATTATTATTATTATTATTATTATTATTATTATTATTATTGCACGAAGAAGGCTAGA
Organism: Micromussa lordhowensis; assembly: GCA_964020085.1. Taxonomy (NCBI): domain Eukaryota; kingdom Metazoa; phylum Cnidaria; class Anthozoa; order Scleractinia; family Lobophylliidae; genus Micromussa; species Micromussa lordhowensis. The sequence goes on from OZ026606.1 coordinate 22,853,393, forward strand.
ACAGTTGAGGACGTATCCAAAGTTTTTGCGAAACTGGTTTTCCAAGGAAAGTTATCTGCAGCTATTAAGCTTTTGGATAGCGAGAGCTCAACGGGCCTACTCAACCTTACACCAGAAGTCCTAGAAGGGCTGAAGGAGAAACATCCGGAAGCTGCAGATATCGCGGACGAGACTTTATTATACGGGCCCTTTGATTATATTCCTCCTGGCGCTTTTAACTTGATCGACGAGAAAATGATCTTTGATGCTGCATCCAAACCAAAGGGCTCGGCCGGGCCGTCGGGGATGGATGCCGAGCTATATCGAAGAATCCTTTGCTCAAAGAATTTCAAGGCTGAGGGCAAGGTGTTGCGAGAGGAGATCGCTTTTTTCACAAGAAATCTGCTTACCACCCATCTTTGCTGGAAGGTTACACCTCTTGCAGGCTCATTCCCTTGGATAAAAGCCCTGGAATACGACCTATTGGCGTTGGTGAGGTTTTGAGGCGAATAGTTGGAAAAACTGTCGCTGGATTTTTGAAAGAAGAGATTAAAGAAGCAGCGGGCCCCCTTCAGGTCTGCGCAGGCCATAGCGCAGGTTCAGAGTCCGCGATACATGCTATGAGTCAAGTGTTTGCAGAGGAAGGAACAGATGGTATTTTACTGATAGATGCAAGCAATGCCTTTAACCAAATGAACAGAGCTGTCGCCTTACATAACATCCAGATAACCTGCAAAGAAATGTCACTTTACATCATCAACACCTACAGAAGCCCGTCGAGGCTCTTTATTTGTGGCGGAGGTGAGATATTGTCACAGGAGGGTACGACGCAGGGGGATCCCTTGGCCATGCCCTGGTACTCAGTCAATACATCTATCATGATCCAGAGTTTAAGGATAAGCACACCAGGTGTTAAATAAGTATGGCTAGCCGATGATTCTGCGGGAGGTGGACAAATCGTGCCCTTGCATAATTGGTACAATTACCTGAGTCAGGAAGGAAAAAAGTATGGTTATCTAGTGAATGGACCAAAGAGCTGGCTGATTGTCAAGTCGGACGAACTTGCAGCTGAGGCAAAGGTGTTTGGAGATGAGGTTAATATTACAACTGAAGGTCAGCGCCACCTAGGGGCCGTCATCGGATCTCGACTGTTCAAAGATCAATATTGTCGGGAAAAGGTCCTTGGATGGAAAGGAGAACTCGAAGCCCTATCTGAGATAGCTAGGAGCCAGCCTCATGCAGCCTACAGTGTTTTCACGAAGGGTTACAAATCCAAATTTACCTATTTCATGCGCACAATAGAGTCGTTTGAAGATTACGTCGACCCTATTCAAGAAGTGATCGACGACTTACTCCTCCCAACACTTTTCGGTCAAACGGAGCCCCTCCCTACCAATCTGCGTCAGCTTGTTACTTTGACACCCGCTCAAGGAGGGCTCGGCATGCCTGACTTACAGTATGAAGCTCCACAGCAGTTTGCTGCTTCTACGACAATAACAGCATCGCATGTAGATTCTATTACTACACAGAGCACGTTTATGATGGCAGGCGAGAAGTCCACGGAGGAGTTAAAAAGACAACATCAAGCCTTGAAAACTGCATCGGTGAAATCGAGAATGGAAAGTATAGATTCCACTCTACCCTCTGATCTACTGCGGTCAATAAACCAATCGAGAGACAAGGGTGCGAGCTCGTGGCTTACCGCAGTGCCTCTTGTCGATCAAGGCTTAGTGCTGAATAAACAAGAATTCAGAGACTCTCTGCGTTTAAGGTATGACTTGCCCCTATCTGATTTACCAAGCAAGTGTGTTTGTGGTGAGAAGTATACCGTCTGCCATTCCCTCTCATGCAAAAAGGGAGGGTTCGTGGCGCAGAGACATAATGGCGTTCGCAACCTTGTTACCTCTTTTCTTGGTAAGGTTTGCAACAACGTTGAAGTCGAACCACAACTTCAACCTCTCGATAATGAACAATTCAACCTCAGAAGCACGGTGACAAGTCCGGAGGCAAGGCTGGACATGAAGGCTGGGGGCTTTTGGTCTCGAGGAGTTACAGCATTTTTCGATGTCAGAGTAACGCATGTTAACTCCAAGTGTAACCAGGGAAAAGCAACATCCACAATCTTTAAAGAGCAGGAAGAGGAGAAAAAGCAGAAGTATCAACAGAGGGTGCTGGACGTTGAAATGGGATCTTTCACTCCCTTAGTTTTTGGAACCAACGGTGGGATGGGAGCTGACTGCAATTGCTTTCTCAAACGCCTAGCCGAGAAGCTCTCAGAAAAGAATGAGGAACCTTATCACATTACCATCACCTGGATTAGAACATTGCTTTCTTTTGAGATTTTAAGGTCGGTACACACATGCGTGAGAGGCTCCAGGACACCTTTCCACAAAATCCCGCAAGGAGATTTTATTGATGACTGCCGTTTAAATGCGAGCGAAGCGGGTGTCCGTTGATTTTTTTTTTTTTGAAACTATTTGCCGTCACGAGTTTTGTTCATTCAAATAGTCTTGGGATTTTTGCTCTGAAAATTTTACTAGTTGACTTTCTGGCATAATTTTTAGCTTAATTACTGACTATTTTATTTAGTTAAAATGAAGTTTTTAGTATATTCCTATATATTTATAATTTTAACTATCATTTTAGCATATTAATATTTTGTAATTTAGGCGATAGTATACTTTTTCTCATTATTGTTGTTTAAAGCTTTAGTTTTGAAATTGCTTACAACCAATACTTATTTTGATATTTAATAATACTTAATATTGTAATATACATAGTAAGAGAATTTGATGTATTATTATTAGCAGTAGTAGGTCATATATTGTAAATGTAAGTTTGTTTAAGAATTAGTCAATAAAGCTTTATTCTATCAATTATTATTATTATTATTATTATTATTATTATTATTATTATTATTATTATTATTATTATTTCGTTTATGATTCCCCTGATGCTTTGAAAGTAGTGTGCCGAGGACTGATCACTGATGAGGGTCCCTCTCCTCTGCAGAGGTTCAAAAGAGATTTTATGTGTGGGCAGAATCCGCTAAGCGATTTGTGTGCAGGCGTAAAATGACCGCTTGCACTCTCCTCGCACAGCGGATTTCTACAATGAACGTAATGCCCGAAAAAACAAATTAAAACAAAAGCAAACAAAAACAAGACCGCCCGAACTTCTGCGGCGTGACTGGAGTCCTGGGGACGAGAGAGGTTAGGATTTGTAGGATAAGACAAATAAACATAGTGATTTTTAACTCAAATAAAACGTGACAGAAAACGACTGAAATGTTGATCTGAAAGAAACTTCACATTTCGTGTGAGAAACTGAATGACTGGAACTCTTTAATTAATTTTTAAGGTAACCTGTAACTTCTTTAAACGCACTTTTTATGAACAAGTTTACTTCACCGCCGCATTTTCCAACGTTCACAAAGATGCAGCTGTGAGAAAATTGATCTTGTCTCTCCGCCACACCAATACATTTAAGGTGTGGCACATACAGTGGCCTGTTCCACGAGTTCAGTTTGCTCAAGAGCAGCGTGAGTTCATGGGATTGGTTCTTTTATCAATCGCCATTCTCGTGGTGGTCCCTAACTTAAGGAATACCCAGAGCAGGCTAGCTATGATACTGCATCCACACAAACCTTAGGTTCGGACACACTTGAGACTCACCCCACAGCCCTGCTGAATTCTGCACCCAGTCATCTGAACGAGGAACATCATAATTAGATGAGTAAGCTATCAAATACTGAACGTCACGCCACGTGAGGTTAGCGCTGTAAAGAAAATTTACAATCAGGGGTTTAGCATACAATAATTCTAAAAAGGTTACAGCAAATAACAATACTATACCTAGTTAATTTTCCAGTTATTAGTGCTGAGCTGATTGGTCAAAACCTCATCTCTGATTAGTGAAATTAACTCTTATTTATTGTTTCTCATTGAATCAAATCGCAAGTGAATGAATGGCGCTTACACTCAGCAGTGAACACAGAAGTTAGGTAGGGTAGGTTATCTTTATTTATCCACAGTATAAATTTCTATTAACATGCTCTTCCATTAATAAGTAATTGAATCAAATAAAGTACCTAAATTAATAATCTTAAAGTAACTAACTTAATTATCCCTCTAGGAACGAAAAGGTTGTTCTTTTTTTGTATTTATGAACTCACTTGACCTCCAGTGCCAAAGCAATGATTCCAGATGCTATTGCGGTTGCAGCTGAGGTCGACGTAAATGTTGACGTACAGGTGTCATTAAGGTCCGAAGTAATCTAAAGGAAAATATGTCAGCCACGTCGTAAGAAAGTAACAATTTGGGTTTCTTGCCATTTCACTGAGAAAACTGTAGCCATCTTATTGACTGACTGTTTGACTGACTGACGTGCCTGACTGTCTGATGTGCCTCACTGACTGACTGACCGACTAAACCGACTGTCTGACAACTGCCTGTCATTCTGTCTGACTGATGGACACACTGGCTTGCTCTCTTGAGTATCTGACTGACTGTCTGTCTGACAAACTGAACCACTCTTTCGAGTACCTGACTGTCTGAATGATGGGTGAGCTTAATTTCATATACAATAGCATCAACTCCTCTCACATCATTCTTGCTATAGGTGGAAGCCTGCCAGCAGTCTCTCTCTCTCAAAAATCCGTTGGGAAGAACGCAAAACAAGTAAGCATGCGAGCGTGACTATAAGCATGACGTACAATCGGTGAGCGGTGATGCCACGATTTGCGAGTAGCGCGGGTGTTGGATCGTCTTCCGATGCCCATGCTACTAGGGGCTTGCGGCATCACCGTTCGCACGTCATGCTCAGACACTTGCTTGTTTTGCGTTCTCACCCATGGATTTTCGGGGAAAAGAGAGACTGCTTGCATTCTAGCGGAAGCTATAATCCCTGAACACCTCTCACATATCCAGGGATGCTTCCATTTCTACTGACTGGTGACTGACTCACGGACTGCTGAGTACCAGACTGACTGACGGCTGAGTGCCTGACTGCTGAGTGAGTGACTATCTGACTGAGTACTTATAATACCTGACTGGGTGATTGATACATGTAGGTGAACTTACAATAGAATCAACTCCAGCTCCCACATTATCCTGGCTGTATGTGGAAGCCATTATGGCTGAACACCTCTCAGCATATCCAGGGATGCTTCCATTTCGACTGACTCCAGTAATGGTAATAGTGAAGACACTGTTTGCATAACCATTGAAAGCACAGTTGTCAAATTCTCTTCCACCATTCCCAGCTGCAAAAACAAATATTGATCCTTTCCCTTGTCGGCCCTAATAGTGTACAAAGGAATAAAAAAAAAGCCGGATAAAAAATAAATAAACAGGATGACAGGTAGAAATTAAACAACAACATCTGAAAGATAATACACCATAGCTTGATTAAGACAAAGAGAGGAAATGACTGACTTGCATAAAGGTAAATCAATTCATAGCAATTTTACCTATACTAGCCAAGACTACTGAGCCTGCGAACAGCAGACGTATTTCCGGTCATACGTCTGCTGTTCGCAGGCTAAGCCAAGACCTGTTTAGTTCAACTTACTGATGATTTGTACACTTATTTAAAAGAGAGAAGTAGAAATTTATTTCATTTCTAGATTGGGGTACCCGGCAGCACTCAAATACTTCATTTAAAGACCTTTCAGAGACTCACTATTTTTGTCCCTTTCTCCAGCTGGTCCCTTGCTAGTTGTTCTGGTCCTTCCATGGTCCATCCTGTGTCAGCAGGACCCCAGCTACATGAATAGATATCTATGTACTGTCGCTGGTATTGAAACGCTAGAGCCTCCATGGAATCTGTAGGGTCATCATCTCCGAATACACGAATACCTACAGACAAAGAATCCCTGGGTAAAACTTAAGTTTACCTCCTCTTGGAAAATATGTTAAACTTTAAAATACACGAAGGATAAGGAATGGAATGTTTCAAAACAATTCTGAAAACACTTCAATTACAGAAATTCACATTACCTCCAAGTTTTGCATTAAAGGCAACTCCAATTCCACAATGACTGTTATTAGCTGAGGCTGCAATGACTCCACCACAGCGATTACCGTGCCTGAAGAAAAGCAGCTAAACAGCGTCAATACAATTCTATACTCTGTAATTTATATCATCACACAAAACATTGACTTAAGAACCCACTCGAGAAGAAAACAGAAGGGAGAGGAAAAAGATTATGTGTTGACAGATACATGTAGATGAGTCTTAATGAACAATAATTGAAAGGAACACCTGCATTTGGATGGCTAATTATCGATAATTAACTGCAGTAGTTATGGATGGATCGTTTACTCACAAAAACTGTTTGGAAAGATTAGAAACACAAAAAAGCCCAATTCTATTACTTGCTAATTTATTTCTCCAAATGAATATATGAAAGATCACATATTTGAACTGCGGCGAAATATATCAAGACATGATTGATCATCGCAGCCTGAAAAAAAAAAACTGGTTCAAACACATGACCTCTGCAATACTAGTGCAGTGTTCTACCAACTGAGCTATCAAGCCACATGGGAACTGGTCACATTGCGTATTGCAGAGGTCATGGGTTCGAATCCCATTCAGGCCTGAATTTTTTTAAATTGCAACTCTTTTACTTTAGAACCGCACATATAAGGCATATTGGGTTATCAAACCTCAACTGACGCTGTGGCCAGGTCTCTTTCGAATCACTAATGGTTCACAACTGATACTAGTTTTCAGTCATGCAAAGTTCTAAAGGTTTTAAAAAATGTTGCAATCACATTCCTCCTAATCCGAAAAAATTGATTCATTTTCTTTTTACCCTGCAAATGTCCCCACAGGATCAGGTGCCGGAGTTTCATCCAAATCTACCAGATCCAAGCTTGCTGTAGGATCCTGGCGAAAATAAAACAAAAGTTAGCAAACAGGATAGTGTTCAGCTGTTTCTAATCAGCTTTGAATTCTGCCGAGACACTTGTTTGACATTTTTTTGAAAGTAGTTATTGTTTGAAACTGTCTTCCGAGTTGATAGTGCATCAAGGTTCCTTGGAAAAGCGACTAAGTATTAACTGACTTTCCTGCAATGTTGTCTCTTGAGGAAAAGTTTGGATTAACATTTGACAACTTGTTGTTATTGAAAAGTATTGAGAATTTCTTAATCAGTCAATTGTTAATGAACATGTAAGATGAAGTAGATAACTTTCTAGACTTTACTTACATAATTATCTTGTAAATCAGGATGGAATTGTTGAAGGCCATCATCAACAACTGCGACAACAATCCCTTTGCCTGTTACACCTTGCTGCCAAACCTTGTCAATATTCATTCCCTTTCCATCAGGAGAATTCTGAGTAAAAGGAAAAGGCTGTGAAATAAAGTTGACCCTTGCATCTCTACACTCTAAATGTGAGGGGGTTTGCGATACAGACCCCTAAAGGTGGTCTCCTGTACGAGTGTCTGGTGGCATTCTTCCGTCGGACAATTTTAAAATTGAAGTTCTTGGAAATGAGATTTCTGGCATTCTGAGGCCAAGTCAGCATGTTATAACATCTCCAAACCCCCTGAATCCCCCATAGATCCACCCCTGTGCTCAGTGGAAACAGAAAATACTCAAGACAGTGCGGGTTCAAGATTAATTAACAGTGAAAATATATAAATAACGGAAGACGCAAATCCAAGGGAAGGTAATCTGAATTTGAAATAGCAGGGAGTATGAGATAACCGAGTATGAAATAACAAGGTTTAAATATATTTATTACAATTATATTGTTGTTTCCAAATGTGAGGTCCAGATGTCGAAATGTCTATACTGAGATTATTGCTAGAATACAATCAAGACAGGCTACTAGAAATGGCCAAAGTGTACAGGCTGTCTACAGGATGGTACCTCAAATCTTCCTTATTGCTATGAATATAATAATATTCTATTTAACAATTAGATTATGAGCTCGAGATTTCTATCGCGCGATAGAAATCGAGAGCGAATAATCTAATTGTTTTAGTATAAATCTACTAGTCGTTCAAAACTTAATCTAAATCCTCTTCTCAACACTTCAAAAACGCCAAGAAACGGCCGTCATTTTGTTAACAAGTGCATACTGTTACGCTACTCACTATCTATCACAGAATAGATAGTGAATAGCGTAGCCAATCAGAGAATGGCATTCGTGATAGAACGCTAGTAGATTTATACTAAAATTTAATAGACAGTATATATACCAGTGTAATTATTTGAATTATATGCATATACATGTATGCTGAAACATGTTTGAAAAATTTAAAACTGCTGTCTTGTTGTGATTTTCCTGCTTTTCCAGACCTTTCAAAATGGTACATATTCTATAAATTGCCGTCTTAAGTATCCCCTATGAGAAGGCTCGTCCTGTAGGGAATCTGAGTAGCTAGTGTTTCTTTTGAAGCATTTTATATAAAGTTGTTGTTTGATTGATTGTTGTATTAATTGAATGATGTTTTGTTTATTCCATTAACTCGGAGCAGAAAGTAACAAATGCTAACATTTATTAACAAGCAAATACACTTCAGTCCTGCACTCTCAAAATACATGCATGACTTATTATTGTAATATTGAACTGATTGTCATGCTTATTTAAATTCCTATTTAATAACTGTTTCTTCTGTATATTTTGTGCTTATTCATTTTTTATCATGTATTATATTCCGTGACACTGAAGCTTAAAAAAGTCACCTACTAATAAACCACATAGAAAGAGAAGGAAATTAGATCTTTCAGGATGAATACATACAATACACAAGTTTAAATTATACAGGCCTATATGTTGATCAAAGTACACAGTGGGCAATTCAATAATAAAGGTTTCTCAGATAATGACTTAAATTTATTACTCACCAAATACCATCTTTGCTCTCTCCACCCGGGATCATTAAATAAGACAGAGGATAGCTGGCTATCATAAAGAACTCTCTTCCATCTCACTTGCTGGGAGAACCAAATGGCCTAATCCATTTCAAAAAAAAAACACAATATTGTGAAGACCATTATTTTTTAAATGAGTACAAACTCGGCACAGCTAATAGAGCCATTAAAGGGTATTAACTGATTGCATCTACAGGCTAATTAGCTACATGTACATAAATTTATTCACTCCCTACCAGTGGCTCAGCACTCAGACCATCTCCCTGAATCTGAGTTGGCTGGGAAGAAACCTTGGGAAGGCTCTCGTTTTCAAAAAGATAGTAATCAGCAGAAATCTGAGAGGCAAGACAACACAATTAAATTATCTCAATGGTAATTAGCTTACAGAACATGACTTACTTACAGTGTGACAGAATTCATCAGATGAAACACTGCTACTTTTTTTCTCATTCGGCTTTTTGGCACTGCCATAAATATTGTTAAATGAAAATAGTCAATGATTTTGCATTTTAGTTTGCAACTTTTTCACTGTAAAACATTACCGGTCTAGATGCTAGTCTACTGATGGGATAAATCTGGACTGCTTTCAATATCGATTTCAACCAGTCAAATTCGTGAATTTGGTAGTTCCCAGTCCTTGTGAGACAGAGCCATATAATAATTAGTAGAAAATCATTTGCATCTCCATGCCAGGGGTGAGGGCTAACCAAAACCTTTAATTCCAGTTTTACCTTGGAATTGGGACAAGTTGCTCTTAAATTTTGCTTGTCCTGGGCAAGTCTTACATGTAGTTAGCAAGTCTTAGACTGTGTGCATCCTTTGCTATGGAGGAAGTGTAGCCGAGTGGTTTAAGGGCTCTGGACTTGAAATATGGAGGTCGCGGGTTCAAGTCCCAATCTGACCACTAAGCTGGATTTGTTTCTCGGTAGACTCTAGTTCAACTCTGCGGCGGTTTGTAAATAGCCATTACTGGTCTGCCTCCTACCAGTTGGCATTTTTAACAATATGTTACGTTCACTTGCATTTCATCATTTGTTTCCGTTGGCCCTGAAAAGCCCCATTAGGGGAGTGGTCAATTACGATATGTATGTACAGGTAGTGTATGTATCTTAAATGATTTAGTTGGCAGATGACTTGCTAAATCTCTTGCCCATCGGGCAAGTGAGAATGAAAAGTTACTTGCCCAGAAGGAAAATCTACTTGTCTGGGAGAATGGGACAGCATTTTTTGAGCCCTACAAGCATCATCTTCACCTGTTGCATGACTTTGGCTTGCAACCACCATTTTCTTACATGCCATCATAAAAGTCTACATTTTCTCCCGCTGGTGTGGCATTATAATTTAGACACTGAAGAAAGTATTCATTTACCTTCGGTTTGTATGAGAATCCATATGTTTCAGCAATTCTCTTCACTTCATTGGTATCTCCATTTACTTTCACCGCACATGTGTTGGTGTGCCTGTGGCCTCTCACTATCACGTGGACGTTAGAGAAAGCCAGAATAACCAAAAGTTTGAACAACCACATCAGACTGTGAATCTAAAACATAATGAAATTATATATTTTTAATTACATGTATTATTATGACAGACTGATCCAAGATGAAAAGGATAATTCTGATTTGTTTTCCAAGTGGTCTGGATTTTTGTATTAATTTTTGTACCAATAGCTAAGATAGGCTGCTTGTGAATTAGTTTAATTGGTAAATAGCTTTTTCAAAACATATTTAATAGTAAAGCCACAGTCTGCCTTGCTAATTAGAATGCAATGCATTAACCCCAACCATGCATTGAACCAGATCGAACCACTTGATCTGGAGTACAAAATGATCATTATGTGTATGATCATTATGTGAATATTTGAGAATTCCTTACAACAAATTTTTAAAACTTGGACAATAAAAGCAGTGCTTCATGTGTTAAATAATACTGAAAACTGTAACAAATAAAAATAGTAAGTAATCAAATGCGATGACTAACGAAGGGATATACGATCATAACATCATAGTTCCTCTTACATTGCCCTGCATTGTGATCCAGCTATTTAAAAATGATCTTACAACAGATTAGAATAAGAAATAACTGCTCAAAAAATGATGATACTGCAGATGTGCAGAGTTATCTTATAACTCAAAACTATTTCTTTTGTTTATGTTTTAAAAGGCCTCAGCAGGATTCACTTGTAGATACTGTACTGATGGAGCAGCGACTTAATTATACATGTAACTTGACAAGCAATTTATTATTATCATATAAAAGTTACTGTAAATTGTAAAATAGAGCGGTTTTCAATTGAGTATCAAAACTAATCAAGCAATATTACTTTGGTTTTGGTTTTACTACAGTTTGAAATTAGCCGAGTTATCTATACTAATAATTGGTAAGCGATTGGTTTGTTTTTTACGACGTAGACGTAGTCACTCGATTGGAAACCGCTCGATCCTGGAGCCTCAATTTATATATAAAATATCATTACCTTCGATTTTTGCGGTTCGGTCTAGAAGATCAGACGCACTACAGACTACCGCAACATTAAGACTACCTTAAACAGCTAAGCGACAGCCAGAAAAGAGAAACAAAAGTTTTAAACTACGATTTAAAAGGATTAATCTTTGTGTAGAATTTACTAGTTATTGTTCTAGCCAGCTGTTTTTAAGCATCAAGTGACAGGAACAGCTGTTCCCGAGATATTTTCCGACACAAAGTGTCATTTGAAAACATCCACGTTCTTATAAGTAACAAATCTGGACCAAAACAACAGCTCGTGAGCTGACTATGTTCTTCAAATTCTGCAAGATTTGGACCAGAATTAATTAATGCGGATTGAAGGCGTTCAGGGAGGCAATAATCTATTTGGCGAAATTGAACAAAGGAAAAGCTTATTCAGTTTCATTTTATCAAATCGCAAGCCTAACCAATTAATTTTACCCACCATAGAAAGGATTTTTGCTCACCGTGGCCTCTCAAAATCAAAGCAGTTCAACTTCAAATTGTTACAAGGCGTGCTGCCTCCCGGCCGTCCACAAATTTAGAAAAATTTCCATCTCCTTGAATATCAAACAATAACTTTCATGGTTCCACGCTATCTTCTTACAAAAAGCACCCAGAGGTATCGTAATGTCATGGCGAGGTATTAAAAGTAGCACGGTACATCCAACTGTGCCTTAACGAAACTTAGGAAAGGCTGCCGCCATATTTTTAGGCTTTTTAACCTTCCTCGAAAATTGGAACATGGAACGTGAAACGTGGAACGTGGAAAGTTGGAACGTCATGAAAGATGGAGTACGGTTTTGGGTTAAAAAAAAAATACTTTTTTAGACGATGTAAAGATTTTTATAAGGAAAAAATCCAAGTTCCAGATCTATGGGATTTGAACTGGCTAGAGAGTATAGACATGGTAGGGTCGTGGGTTCAAAATCCCATCTAGAACTCGGATTTTTTCCCAGTTGATGTTATTTAAGACGTTGCATTTTTTTCACCTTATTAGCTACTAAGTCGGTATCATTTCGGGTTGATTTTGGGGATCACTCGCGAAGAGCCCGGGATTCCCGGGAAGTATTTCGTCACATGACTGGCTTGTGACCGCGAGAGGGACTGGATCGAATTATTGTGACCGCCATATTGGACAAGAAAAAATGGCCGAGACAACTCAAATGCTGTCATTTCACGAGTTGTTCTTCAATGTAGATAATGGCTATCTTGAAGGCTTAGTCAGAGGATTTAGATCAGGGGTCTTAAGTCAAAGTGACTACCTAAATTTGTCGCAGTGCGAAACCCTGGAAGGTAAGCCTTGAGTACGTGCGAGTACGTACAGAACTTAATAGGAATATCGAAAGGTCACTTTGTTGTCGCAATAATTTAGGTTCTCTTTACCTGTCAGGCATCGAGATAGAATCAAAACGAATGACATAGTGAAACTAAGCTAGAAAATCTAACAGGATAGTTTCGTTGGCATATTCAAAGGCTTTAACAGATCATCTGCATTTTCATAAAATATACATTAGCTTACTGTAAAATTAATTTTAAGCCTATTTGATACGCAGTGTCTCTATATGTCCGGCAGCCGGACAGATTTTTCAAAATATCCAGTGTCCGTCAGTCAATATAATTTTTTAAATATTTCAGTTAATAGGGAAGATATTTGTTTACAAACATTGTTTTTGTTATTTAAATGCTCAAAACGTTAAACAAAAGAATTCTTTGTTTCACTAGCCAATAGTTCTCTGGTTGGCATATTAATAACAATAGGTGACGTCATTGATATCTTTACTATATTATAAAATCCTTGCTTATATTATACTTCACTATTTCCACTGTGGTTTGAATTTTTGTGAGCCCAGCACCCAGTATACCGGTATTTAAAACGTAGGCTAAATGACCGGCAGTCAAAACGTTTTTGTAGTTTAGGCTAAATAGCACTGGCGCTCTGGTCATGTGTATCACTTGCCATAAGGGGTGACCCGGGTTTGATTCCTCTTGGGGTCACCTGTCACAGTATTCTTTTTACATTGTTTTACTTTGTCTCGCTGCCCGTCATTGAGTTTATTTAAAACCTTGCCAGCTGCCGGACACGTAGCTACAGCCTTTCACGAGTAAACTAAAGTTCAGGTTACTAACATTACGGCAATAATTACAATTCTGAGAAGCTTTTTAAGATAATCGCTGGGATTTAGCACTACATTTTAACTTAATTAGATCATAAATTACTTTGTTTCCCTTTTACCCCATCAACCCATTTTTGCGAAAAGATGTTCAGAAGTTGCTTTTCATTGTCCTCAAGCTGGACTGTCTCTATATTTTAACCTGGAGATCGAAGCATAATATTTAACGAGCATCCATAGGAACCAGGTTTTCTTTTCCTTGAGGACTTCATAGGGTTTCCCACCAAAAAAAATGTTGCAAAATTTAAGTGTGTCTGGCAGTAGAAGAAAATTTTGAGGGAGGCCTCCTCATAAAAAGTGAAAAAACCACAAGGACAATTTGTTGGGTTTTAAGTCTTTACTGCTTGTGATGGAATCATTTTAAGAGATTTTCAATTGTTAAAAAAAAAAAAACATTTTCCACTTAAGTGTTTTCTCTGTGAAAGTTGTGATAGTCAATTTAAATTAAAGGAAAAAGAGGGAATCTCCAAGCCTCTAAGATCATAAATTCCATACAGTTTTATGCAGTGCTAGTTTTGTGTGGCATGTTCAATGTACGTCTTAACAACAAGATTTTCTATGCAGTAAAGATGGGCGCATTATATTAGTCCAGCAAAGACTTCTCACTTTCTAACATTTTTGCAGATTTAAAACTTCATTTACAGAGTACAGATTATGGAAACTTCCTTCAAAATGAGGCTGGTCCTTTGAATGTGTCGGTTATCGACGACAGACTGAGAGAGAAGTTGGTCACTGAATTTAGACATTTACGTAATCAGGCCCTGGAACCCATGGCGACCTTTATGGATTTTATCACGTAAGCTCCTTGTACAGTTGTACATGACTTGTGTAGAATTTAGACAGAAATACATGTAATATCTGTTATTGCAGTTGAGTCTGCAATCAAATGTTCTTTTGTTTAGAAATGCATGCAAATTAGGCGAAAGGGTCAATACAAAGCAGAATTGACCCTTTCGCCTTGTTTACATGTACAACCGCTGATACATTTGTAAATGCGATAACAGCTATTAGCTTGTGCATTTGACATGAATGTTACTGATTTAGAAATTTTGGTGGGTGATTCTTCAATGGTACATGTATTTGATGCATATTAGTTTAGAAAGCAAAACTTAATGTCTTTTAAGATATCTTGGTATTGGTAAATGCACTGCCTTTGAAGTGAGGGCTGTCATTTTGAGCTCGGATGTCCCACCCCAAACGACAGGTCATTGACAATGTTATAACTCAGACTCAACCAGTGCTCAGAAGAAATGGAGAGCTCTTCTTTGAATGACCACAGTGATATTGACACACGTGTACATGTCATCGCCATTTTGTTGCACAGTTTGTTCTCTAGTAAATAAGGCCGTGGCACTGAAATGGTAAAAGTAGACAACAGATGGAGCTGTTTATCAATGAAAGGAGAAAGTGTTTAGCAGAGTGTTTAGCAGTATTTGTATTGAGAAAATGCTCACATTAAGGGTAACAAGTCGTCATACTGGATGACCTTTTTTTCATTTTTTTTAATGACACTGTGATTTTTGTTAGGTATAGTTACATGATTGACAATATCATCTTGTTAATAACTGGAACATTGCACCAGCGACCCATCACAGAACTAGTCCCCAAGTGTCATCCTCTGGGAAGTTTTGAGGAGATGGCTTCCATAAATATTGCATCCACTCCAGCAGAGCTATACAATGCCGTCATGATTGACACTCCTTTAGGTGAGAATAGACAGTTCATTTGAAGAATCATTTGAAAGCTTACTATCAAAGCACACAGAGTCTGCAAGCAAGCTCTCATGCACCACAGCATGAGCAAAGGCAAAGCTGTGTTAGACTAGTTGACAAGCAAAGCAAGCTGGTTGAAAAATGAGTCAATCAGTATGCTACTGTTTTACGGAGTCTTTCCCAAGAACACAACATAATGACCCCAACTGAACCTCTCATGACTCTCATGAGATCTGGAGTCAAGCGCACTAACCATGAGGCCACCATGCTTCCCTAGCATGATACAAAACATGATTGCTTGTTTGTCCTAGCTAATAGTCAATAATAAAAACAAACAATAATAACAAACTAATAATGTTTTGATATAGAGAATTACAGTGTATTGGTAGTACTGAATCTAAGCATACTGTATTGTCTCCAGCTCCATTTTTTGTGGAATGTATATCAGAGCAGGACTTGGATGAGATGAATATTGAAATAATCAGAAACACATTATACAAGGTCAGTCATCCTATGCAAGGAAAAGTAAAGAAAATATCAAATGAAATCTCCATTTAATGCTTAGACTTAGTGTTATATTCTAAGTTCTTTGCAACAACGCATAACAAATCAAGTATTAGTGTATTCAGGTTTTCATGATATCCAGAGTAATCAGCCTTCTGATTTGGCTGATAGCACTTACTTCACCCTGGATTATTCTAGATATCCCTGAAAACCTCATCCAATTATTGCTTATGGTTACTGTATTATTATTTTATTTTTCCAATTGTTTAATGTTGTATCTTACACATGCTCTGAGCAAAAAAACCTTTTAGCTCTATTCTGAAGTAGGGGTTTCAATAACATTAGTTATACATGTAAGCGGCCACTGAATGTGTAATAGGCGGCTGTGACCAGTAGAGGGGCAGAAACATTTGAAATCTAGAAGCTCGGAAATGCCAGTGTTCTGGACAACAAAAAGCATGCTGCTGATGGGTATTTTTATTGACCACAAAACAGGATTTTTTTTGTAGCATTTAAAAATTTTTCAGTGGTGGTCATTGTTGTTGTGTTTGCTTTTTTTATTAATGTCATTTTTATTTTCATTAATGAAATCCAAGCAGACGGCAGTAAGAGGTCCCTCAAGCGGCGATAGACTGCCGATAACCGGCTTTTATTGAAATGCCTGCTGAAGTGATAACTTTTATTTGTTTTGAATTATTACATCATACATGTACATGTACATGTGCATGTATCTTGATCTTGTATCTTGATCTTGTTTGTTTTGAAGTTAACTTGAAAACCTAAGGAGGATAAGGAGGAGGTTAACTACATGTATGCCATTGAGGATTGATTAAAAAAAATGTTTCGTCTGACTTTAAACTTGCACCTCAGGCATACCTGGAAGGCTTCTACAAGTTTTGTGAAGATTTAGGTGGAACCACTGCCGATGTGATGTGTCCAATTCTTCAAGTGAGTCTGCGGTAGTGCTATGTATAAAAATTTTGTTAATCCCGTGATCTGCACCTCAATTCTCCTTTACTTTTACATACATTTTCATTAATTCTGCTCAAGAGAATATGATTTTCAGTCATAATATATCTTCGAAGATGATCACCTGCTTCATTCCCACAACTTGTAATGAGAAAGGGGGAAAAGTTAGGTCTATTTTCGAATAATCCACCATCCACCACCACAAAGGTGGTGCCTGTACATTTTACCACAAAACCTTGCAAACCTAACAAAGCCTACAAGGCACAAAGAAATTTTTACAATATTTGTCCCTGTACTAAGGACACTGTTTGAAGATTTATACTGTAACTCTTAGAACTATACGTTTTTATGAATGTTGTTAGGGTTTTCATATGCTATGAACTATGCCAGGGTAAATGTACCAGTCACCATCTTTTTTGCTATGGAGGATTACTCAGAGACAGTAATTATTTGTAATTCATCAGTAACTTACGAACCTACAGAATCCCCTGGCTCCTCAAGGGAATTCCTGCATGTGATCAACAGGGCTAAAAGATTAAATTCAGTATGTGGCTAGTTCAGGCTAGTTGTTTTGATTCTTAGAGTCAACAGAGATCCCCTGGATTGCTTTGAAAATATCCACATTTGGATATTCATCATAAATTAGCAGATCTTAACTTTACAGGGAACCTCCATAGCAAAACTGAGGTTCTTTGCAGAATCATTTTCTGTATAGTATAGAAGCTGGAAACCTCAGATAGTATTTAAAAAGTATGAGAGCTACATGTAAGCCTGGAATTTTGAGTCACCGTCATTATTATGTTATTGTTGAGAGCATGGGCAAGGGAAATGGTGTAGGACTGAAGGAACAAGAATGCAAGGGGCTGGGATTCTGTGCTTCCTCTTGTACTTTCCTTTCACTCACATGTTTGCATATGCAAAAAAGGCCGACCAAAACAAAAGAAGTGCCTTTTTTTTCTTGAAGTACTTTCCTGATTTGACTTATTCCACATAAACTTAGTTTGAGGCTGATCGTCGAGCTTTTATCATCACCATCAACTCCTTTGGCACTGAGCTTGGCAAAGATGATCGCAATAAGCTGTATCCCAAGTGCGGCAAGTTGTACCCAGAGGGATTGTCTAGGTTGGCCAAGGCAGATGATTATGAACAAGTCAGAGCTGTGGCTGATTACTACTCCGTAGGTTCTTTGCTTATTTCCATGTTAATTCAGGGCTATGTGTACTGTTTCCATCCTGGGATGTTCAACTTGACAGGCACAGTTTAAAGATAAATAATTTTTCAAGCGTATTAGTCTAGAAACTTTGTGACCTACAATGTAAATGGTGCCGTACCAACATGAATCAACCATCTTCTAACTGCGTTACATCAATTGCAAAGTTAATCTAAAAGGGGCTAATTTTGAGAAAACAATGTGTTAACTTAAGGATTGAAGTGAATATTTGAAGAATCAAGACTGGGTGAAATAAAATGTAACCGTATCATGCTCAATGTTTACACTGTTATTTAAAGGTTTATTGGAGTTTTTAATGGGCAAGGGTTTGGAATGTGACTGGTACATGTATGTCACAATGTCAGGTGTATTTATTTGTTAACACTTGTGCAATAAAATTAATTCTAGATGTTTTGGTTTTCTCACAGGATTATAAGTCACTCTTTGAAGGAGCTGGCACAAACCCTGGTGAAAAGACTCTTGAGGATAAGTTCTTTGAACATGAGGTATATATGTAGTTTTATTAACCCAACCTCCAGTCAAGTGTATACATGTACATGTATATATTAAGTACATGTATATGCATACAAAATTAGGGAAGTAAATTTGTCTGAATTGTTTCATATTTTGTGAAGTTGTTGTACTTTGACATACATGTACATGTACATGTACAGGTGTTGTGTGTCAGACTACAGTAACCTATTTCAATTTGTAGGCTAAGAACAAGAAAGCATAACGGAGTATGTTCAAGGCTCAGTCAAATTGGCAATTTATGATATATTAAAATCTAACTTGGCTCCAAGACTTGGGTGAGTAGGAAAAGAAATTAACTTTTCATCCTTCAACCTCAATGTGGATTCTTTTGTTTTATTCCCTCAAGCCTTGAAGCCAAGTTAAAATTTTAATTGACTGAAAATGACTTATTGAAATGTTGGTGTATATAATTATCTAGGAAAACGCAATCTTTAATGAAAATATCTCACCTGAAAGAACTTAAAGTTATGGGGGCCAAGGATACCTTTTTCTCTGATATTTTTTTGGTAATGAATATCTGGGAACAAAGGCGTTATGTATCTTACTAAACCTGTTTTTTCTTCTTCTTTTTTTGTTACAGGTTAAGATGAACACACTCGCATTTCAACAGCAGTTCCATCTTGGAGTGTTTTACGCTTACGTCAAGCTCAAGGAACAGGAATGCCGGAATATTGTATGGATTGCTGAATGCATTGCGCAGAGAAACAAGTCGAAGATTGATAACTACATTCCCATATTCTGAATTCACAAGACACCCACATTGTCTTTATGACTCTGATCAAAGAAAGTGTAATTAGTATCGAAGTGAATTGAAACCATTAGCTTGTTAAAGTTTGGTTTGTACATGTACATGTATTAGTCTACCCCCTTGCAGTTCTTTTTGCATTTGAAGAAAACAATGCCATGGGTAGTTTACATTTCTCCATATACACCCATTTCAGTTAATTTCCAATCTGGAGGACAAAACAATAAGATTGTTTTGCATTTGAAAGGTTTGTTTCTCTCAGGGGAGAAAACAACCATTGTTTGTCCTCCAGATTGGGAATTACTGAAATGGGTCTATTGAATTATCACTGTTGATGTTTCAACTCATAAACCTTTCAAATGCACCGCATTTTATATGCAATTGGCTTTTTGGAATTCTTACTTCAAGAACTACAAAATATACATTGAATTAAGTGAGACTTAGTAAAATAATATGTATTTATAATAATTCTTGTCATTTTAGCTTGAGAAATTGTGCAAATGATTTTACTGTCACAGACGGTGTCTTATAAAACAGACGTCTCTCATTGCGCAATCTCAGATTCGACTCCGAAAGATTCCATTCTGGTGACGTAGCTTTTCAGGTCAGTGTAGTCTCTCTGATTGGCTGTTACTTGCGCGCGAAAATTCAAACCTGGCCAATAGCAAATCACAGGCGATAAACGGGTCTCTGTAATGTTACATGTACGTCATCATTATGGAATTTTCCGGGTCGATTCTCGGACGCTCTCGATCTGGAACGGAATTGAGCGTGCAAAGGAAGAGGTTTGAAAGCTTTGGTTCACATATAAGTTCTGTTGTCTTAAGGCAAATTCAACTTGGGTGAGTAAACAGATAACTAATAAGCTAAAGCGTTTCATTAGATCACACGGTGAGGTACATGTACAGTTAGAGTTGAAAAGTTTTTTTAACTCAAGCGTCAATGAATATTAGATCTTCCTAGGGTCAAACGGATTTTGTCGGCGAGCGGTGAATAAGTACCCAGTTTAGTCTGGATCTGAGCCGGCGCTGCTCTCTCCTGATATTATTCTAAGGTGCAAGATTGCGAACGAAGAAACTCTCTATTAGACACGCATTGTTAAACACGTTATTTCTTCGCACCGAAATTGAATGTCTGTTTGACCTATGAAGAGATGAAAATTTTAAATTTTCCTATGCTTCAAGCTAGTCTGGGAATGAGTTTCGTCGATTAATCTAATAAAGAAACATTTATCGCGATTCTAAGCAGTTGTAGCCCAAAATCTCTTTATTTTTTTTCAGGCAAGCTTATAGACTTCTTGGCGTAGCGAGCCAGATTATGGCTGCTAAAGTGTCCAGCAAACGTATAGTAATCATGTTAAGGTGGATGGCGATGTTACAAATTCAGGAAAAAAATGAAAAAAGAAATCACTAGTGACTGAATGAATTGTCTCTTCCTTTGACTGTGTGGTGATTGCCGGGGCACTTGACCAACTGAGCATTGAAATTTCCTCTGAATTCTGACTTTTTTGGGGGCTTTATTTTGGAAGAATAAATTACTAACGGACTTCAACGCGCTGACCGGCTTCTCGCCTCGATTCGGTGGGGTACGAGCTGGTTTAATTTTCAATGGGTTAAATCTCGGAAGAGAATTTACATCTACGTTTTTTACGTAGGGTAAATCCATTCCTTTTGATGTTTAATAAACAGGCTTTCGTTTTAAAAAGGTACCGATTTATAATTCTTTGTATTTGACTAAATTGTCAAATGTCCCATCCCCGGGTAGCCCTTTGCGCGCAAATGCCCCATGCCCCAGCTTGTCAAACGCCCGTCAAATGCCCGGGGGGGGGGGGGGGGGTCTGTGAGCGGGTTTGGAATTGACAGAGCCATTAGTGACAGAACCTACTGTTCCCAAACTCATATTTTCATTGCTCCTCTCTCGTTACACAGGAGACCGTAATTGTTCTGCATGCGCAGTCTTGGAATGTTTCACAGTTTAAACTATATTCACCTGTATATTATATGGTTATGTATCCAAGTAAACGTGTAGTGCAAATTAAACGAACTTGGAAATCTTGAAAAAGTATAGCAGTGTATATGTTATATGTGACACTTTAAAACCAAACATTGAGTTATTTTGAACACTGATTCCGCTATTACTGACTCTATGACGGACGCCAAATGACGAGAGTGTCTGCTATAACGAGAGTTGAATGGAGAGTAATTGAGACAATGTTAGTCATTCGAAAGCTAAAACAAAGGGCCTTTGCGATTATACTTTGGGAGTCTTATTAACTCAGGGAATTGGGTGCGTACATTTCGCCCTGAATTTGGGAGTTTTTTTTCGGGACAGTAGTTTCAGGCAACTTTTGAAACTTTCAATTAGGCCTTTCGACAAATACCACGTAGAATCGCACAATTGAGTAAAATCTTGCATTCTGGTTGGTTTACGAAGCGAGGTATTTATCGTGGAATTGCGAGTTGAAAACGAGGCTAAGTGCTATTGTTTCGCATCTACGTAAAAACTGTCGTCAAATTGTAACACAACAACTACAAAAAAGTTTTGCTACAATGTCTTTTTCTACAATTTTATTCAATTATGCGATTCAAGGAAAATTCATTACCTGACTCATGAATTCCGCGTTAAATTGCACTTGAAAACCGATATCGCACTCATCGCTTCGCGATTCGTGCGATATCGGTTTTCGCGTGCAATTTAACGCCAAATTCCCTCGTCAGGTTATGAATTTTCCTATAAAATCGCTTAAATACCTTTACCGAAATTATAAAAAAATGTTCCAAAATTCTGACAAAATGTTTTCTAAATATCTCAAAAAATCCGCTAAATATTTCTTATTTTTGTTTTAAAAATAAACCAATTTTGAAACTCTTGGGCTAAAATTTTCAAACTTTTCTTACAATAGCAGGAGTTGAGGAAGAAGATTCTGAAATTTTGAAACATTGTCGCTTTAGCGCTTTTAGCAATGTGAACCACATTTTTCATATGGGAAATCGCTTAAACTGAATTGTTTCTGGCATAGAACTCAGCAATGTTTCAAGAATATAGCAAAGCAGGAGCATATCACTTAAGCCAAAAACAAGCTGCAAATATTTTTAAATTTCCCTAAATTTTCTAAATATCTCAGAAACTTCTAAAATATATATTTGTGGAGTGGCCCACTCCAAAAAAAGTAAAGCACGTGCTGCGCACGGGAATAAGCTGTTTGGGCCAATCACATTCGACATTTTGACTTTAGACTGACAGACTGACAGTCAGATAAGCGCCGGCGCTACTGGCGCCGCCCTGCAAGATTTATCTTGCTTGTGTCGTCAAGATTTCTAGATCACAGGGCGTCACCTGGAACGAGAAGTAATCACAACAGCGTCTTTCTTCGGACTAAAACAACGGTTCAATATCATGGAGGAGTCTTCTTTTGAAAAATTAATGAACGTTAGAAAAGAACGCAAACCTTGTTGTACTCTATGTAGAAATCACGGAGTACGAACTAATTCTAAGGGACATAAACATGGTTGTCCTTTCTTGAACTGTGACTGCCAGCCATGCGTCAAGGGAAGGAAAAGAAGAGTTGTAATGAGAAAGCAAGTTCGTCTTCGGAGGAAACAGATGAAAGATATTACAGGCCGTTCTAACTGTGTTACACCCGTCGAACCAGGGCGAGGTAAGAAAAGCGAAATGTAAGCTAATGATTGTTAATTGTTCTTCTCCGAAAGTGAATCTTTTTTCTCTTCCATTTGAAGTTTTTTTTCAAAAATGGCAACTGCTAAAACTTTGCAGACTTAGTCCCGTTCTTATTTTAGAAGCTGACCAATGTTTACGCAGTTTTGACAGGCTGTTACAAGTTGTGAGCTTATTTGGGTTGTTTATTTCAAAGTTTGCGTAAACATATATAAGCTTAAGCTTAGATCAAAACTCTTCTTGTTAAACTTCGTAATTGCTTTAACGCGTTGGCGAAACGTTTCTTAACTGAACTCTAATGTTTTCTTTATTACATTTAATGGTTTTCCTTGCACTGTGGTATAGTTCACTTAACGTGCTGTTTTGATGAATTTGCAGTTAATTTTTCGCTCGCCGCTGTGAAAACCGAATCACCTCTCACCAACGAGCACAGAAGCCTCAAGGACGAAAAAGAATTAGCCGTTATGAAACGAGGCGGAAGAAACGGAGCCTTGATCCAGAGCGTGTCCAACATTTTGCATTCACAGTTCAGCGTTCCTAGGCAGCAGTCCTTCAACTGTAGTGCTTACATACCACCTCCTTTCCAGTTTCAGTGGAATCCCAGAGATGTATTCTCGGCGAGCTTTCATTTTTACAACAACTGGCGGCCCGAACAACCCGTGTCTTCCTGCCCGATCGAGCCGCCGACCAGCCCTGGTTTCACGGTGTCCGATAACAGCGCTTTTGTGAAGTACTGCGGCTATTCTCCGAGGACGGAGAGCAACTCTTGTAAATTTGGTCATTCTTCGTCCGCGGGGGCTGCCGCGCTGCTGGCATCGTTTGGAAGTCCAGAACAGGGGATGTCAAAACGTTAAGTTTATTGAAGTAGTTTAGAAAATGTTTAAGCTTACATGATATCCTTCTCGTTTCTGGCTCAAGTTGCCTTAGTGTTTAGGTTTCAGATCTTTTTTCATGTTTTCAAGTATTTAAAGATTTATTAAATGTGAAAAAGCTTATCGTGGACAACGCAAGTTGTTTATACATTTAATAAGCTCATTGTTCTTCGGATATTCCTTTGTTCCATAAATCAGTGTGAACATTAGTTTTAAATAAGTTACAATTCTTACATAATAGCCTAAGATTGCTCAGCCAAACTGATAAAACCCACTTTATTAGGACGGGTGACACGAAAAGACACCGATCTTTTCTAACAAATTCACGAAGGAGTTTGCGTAAAAAAGACACGTTTAAATAGTATATAGTGGCTGAGTTGCAGTTTTAGAATGCAGTCTTTAAGTCTAGCTGTATTGCCGTTTAAAGACTTTCTCGTCGCCTAGAGGAGATAGAGACGATAACTTTTACAACTTGACAACATGGCGCCGACTATCACAATCTTCTGCTTTAACAAATCCAAGCTATAAGACCGTTATTTTATTAAACTTCGAAGAATAAAAGTATCTTTTGATTATTATGCGTTGAAATATCTGTCAGCACACTCTCACAGACTATCATGAGAAAAATGTAAAAAGTGAGGAGGTCCGACAACGAGAGTACGAGGTTGGTTTAGTGGTTGCACTTTGTGAGAATTACATCCTTAATTTTTCCATCGACGTACGATGGCGTTTTGTCAGGCATTTGTTTTCAGGAAGTTGCCAATGCCCCATGGTGGGGCGAGCTTGTGTATACGAAATCACTACGGGAGCGAAAAAGCCCAACCCAAAAGTCCTGGCCCCACCATGCTCACATTAAAACTATTTTTTTCTCAAGTAATGTCTTTTGCCACTTTCAGTTGAGGTAATCAAATTTAATACTCGCGTTCAGCGAGTTTAATTTAGCGTGCAGCATTATCTTTTCATGCATGCTTGGTGCACCGCTTTACAAGTATAAGAGAGACTGGAGAGGGGGCAGGGTCTAAAGATTGTAACGGTCTGTTGACAATGCAGAAAAGTTATCCCTAGTCGTAGGGTACCCTCCTTATACCGGGCAACCAGGGAGGAGACCTTTTGGCAGCGAACTGTTAATGAGAGATGTCAAAAGTCGGCTCGGGAGCTAGGGTGACATTAGATGGTGGGTCACTTGCTTTGAAGGTAGGGAGGAGAGGCGAGCCTTCGCTTTCCCCGACAGACACTATGTTTGACTCACCGACCAGGGGCAACTCAGGTCAATAACTGGCCATTTTCATTACATACGCTCGGTAAACTGTGGCACGGGGTGTATACAGGGTAACTCTCCTATCAGGAACAGCTCTTCACGTGAACAGGTTTTGACGCATTTTCTGACTTGCCAGCGGAGTGGTGCGGCACTTTCTTGAGCTCGAGGCTCATTTATATTTTGTCACGTTCTCGCCGCGCTAATTGGGTTGGCGCTTTTTCGAGTTTATATGATTGTTGTAAGATGCATCTTTTGTTGCAAAGTAAATACTAACAAAAAGTAACGAGTGAAACATTTTAAGGTATCCAAAGCGTAGCACATTAGTTACTTTGAAATGCAAAACTCGACTTTAACAGTTTACTGATTTATTGAAACATTGGGCGGATTATGTTATATCTGTACATCATTACCGACTACTAGGATAAGATAAAAATAAGGTTCATTTTAGACCTATACTAAATACCGTTTGCACGTGACGTCATGTTCGGTGCATTTTATGTTGCTTCAAACGCTAATATGGCTGCTAAAAAAATGAGCTCTTTACACATAACGATTACCGTGAAAACGGGCGTTATTTGAGTAGTTTTCTAACGCCATACAAATCTGTCGTTTAACAAAGAAGAAACCATTAATTGCGGGTCGGAGTTAACATCACTTTCAGGCAGTAGTAGAAACGTTGTACCCATACTGGAAACTACTTCCCATACTGGAGTCAGTCACTTGAATCATAGCACCAAAAAAGGACACTATAAAATCAGTAGAAATGAACAAAAAACTCATGTGTGACACTATGACGATAAGCTAAAAAGCTATGACGCTGAAGGCGTATTATAGCCGGTTTACTCAAGGTTTCGGACTGAAGAAGGGCTAAGCCCGAAACGTTTAGCACACTAGCTACTATTTAACACCGAGCCTTCAGCCTCATATTTAGTTTAACACTATAAAAAGTCGTTCAAACCCTTTCCACAATATCCTGCTACAGAATATCCACAAACAAGTGTTCCAATATGGACCTTACGCAACCCCGTCAGCATCAACTACAAACTGATTTTAAAATACTTTAATCGACCATCTAAATTTAGTGTTTGGCTATCGCCGTCAGTACTAATCTCCACTTCAGTGAAACTATAAACGCACTGTTAAAAATGAAAAAAATAATTGCCATGTTTGACTGTTCCACGCTACACAGAATTTGGTCAATTTCGCGTTGTTTTCTAGAGGACGGCAGAGAAATATACCAATATTTATAACGCACGTGCAAAGCTCCACAAGGGAATTCAATTTAAAAATTTAATTTAATTTAAAAATTTAATTCAAGGGAATTAAATTTTCGAAAAATTAAGGTGGCTCTTAACCCCATGTACAGAATTTTTTTAAACTTTGTCAAAAGTTACATCTTATCATGCTCATCAAAGGTTGATAATATAAAAAAATTTCACCGTGCCGTTTTTGAAATATAAGCCCCTAAAGCTGCAATTAAGGGTGTTTTTAGGAGGTTATACTGTTGCTATGGTAACGTATTGTGTCACGCTCACATCGTGGGTGGCTCCACCTGAAATGTTCTGCAATTGGTATAGGATTTAATGGAGCCGAAACCAATTGTAGAATTCCAAACATTTTAGGTATCCTACTGATGAACGGTTGTGGCAACTAGATATTATTTTTCCAGGAGCCAGCATTGAGATTGTGGTCTGTCCCCTTTGAATTATATCGAGTTATGGATGCACGCGGGAAGTTTGGAGAGCATGACAGAGGCGTAACTAGGGTTTTGATAGTTCAGAATGATTTTCACGTTGCCGAAACTTTAGGAAAAGGAACTCGAAGCGTAACGCAAGGTAATTTTGCAGTTAACGTCATTTTATTGGCACGGCCGTGCGTACATCAGCGCGCGCGCTATGTTATTAGTGTTCATTGAAAATAAACACATCATTCTATTTGTGAGTTTTTTGCGCTGGGAAGCTGCAGAGGTTGCATAACGAGCTTAACAGCAGAAAAATATGCCATTTGGAAAGATTGCGCTTAGAACTTTTTAACTTATCGCTTACCGCTACAGCGCTTTCAGTCTAAAAATCTTGGTAATTGTAGACCTTAACAACCATTGTTATACAGACGATTGGTGAAAACAAAGGCTGGCCGAAGCAAGAAGCGCCATTTTCGAACGAAATTGAAGTGGTTATTTTGAAACTTAAAAGGATAATGGTTCTCGTCCACCAATTTTCGAAGCTAAAACGGCTTTTAAGAGACGAAACTGTGATCTTTTATTTGCCGTTGGTCACTTTTTGGAAGCGCAAACCAGGTTCGAGGAAATTTCTTTCGAAATCGGCTTCCATACGAAAAATGGCTCATTTTTGTTGATTTTCAAGTCCAAATGGATAGACCTTCCACTGGATAGAATTTCTTCGTTTTTGTCTATTATTGTAGATACATCCTTCCTCTTCAAAAAGCCGTAGGTCAAAGTGTTGGTTAGCTGTTGTGCGATGTCACACGAGCAAATTTTCTATGCCCACTCGGCCGATTTTAGCCCTTTCTTCTCTTATTCTGGGGTTTTCAAAGCGCGCTCGCTTTCAAATTTGCCGCTTCGGTGATCATGAATAATTAATGATGTCCACTCATTCTGCCCGATGGAAAATGATACCAATGTGTTTACCAATGATTGCTCAGTTATTTGATGCCATGATTGTAGCATCAAGTGATAAAGATTGGTTATAATGGCCCATCCAAATCTAAGTGTTGGAAACTGTTTTGAGCCACCTTAAGCGAGACTTAAAATAATATGTATTTATAATAATTCTTGTCATTTTAGCATGAGAAATTGTGCAAATGATTTTACTGTCACAGACGGTGTCTTATAAAATAAACGTCTCTCATTGCGCAATCTCAGATTCGACTCCGAAAAATTCCATTCTGGTGAGGTAGCTTTTCAGGTCCGTGTAGTCTCTCTGATTGGCTGTTACTTGCGCGCGAAAATTCAAAACAGGACAATAGCAAATCACAGGCTTTATTATTCAACAAATTGTAACACTATCCAAATATGGTCATGATGCTCTCAATATCTGTCATCCGTAGGTAACAGATATCCGGCGATATACGTAGCTTCGTACGGGGGAAGAAAAAGTGAAGTGAAAAAATGTCGACAGAAAGATTTAAAAATGTTACGAGCTTTGTTATCAATTTGTTGAATAATAAAACAATTATCCTGCTCAATCTTGCGGAATATCGTCTGATTTTTAGCCGACTCGGCCTGCGGCCTCGTCGGCTAAGTATCAGACGATATTCCGCGCGATTTCGCAGGATAATTGTTAAATAAACGGGTCCCTGTAATGTTACATGTACGTCATCATTATGGAATTTTTCAGGTCGATTCTCGGATGCTCTCGATCTGGAACGGAATTGAGCGTGCAAAGGAAGAGGTCTAAAAGCTTTGGTTCACATATAAGTTCTGTTGTCTTAAGGCAAATGTAACTTGGGTGAGTAAACAGATAATATTAGATATTCCTAGGGTCAAACGGATTTTGTCGGCGAGCGGTGAATAAGTACCCAGTTTAGCCTGGATCTGAACCGGCGTTGCTCTCTCACGATATTAGTCCAAGGTGCAAGATTTTGCGAACGAAGAAACTCTCTATTACACGCATTGTTAAACATGTTATTTCTTCGCACCGAAATTGAATGTCTGGGAATGAGTTTCGTCGATTAATCTAATAGAGAAACATTTATCGCGATTCTAAGCAGTTGTAGCCCAAAATCTCTTCTTTTTGTCAAGCAAGCTTGACAAATTTGAATTTTCACGTGCAAACGGTATTAAGTATAGGTCTAAAATGAACCTTATTTTTATCTTATCCTAGTAGTCGGTAATGATGAACACATATAACATAATCCGCCCAATGTTTCAATAAATCAGTAAACTGTTAAAGTCGAGTTTTGCATTTCAAAGTTACTAATGTGCTACGCTTTGGATACCTTAAAATGTTTCACTCGATACTTTTTGTTAGTATTTACTTTGCAACAAAAGATGAATCTTACAACAACCATATAAACTCGAAAAAGCGCCAACCCAATTAGCGCGGCGAGAACGTGACAAAATATAAATGAGCCTCGAGCTCAAGAAAGTGCCGCACCACTCCGCTGGCAAGTCGAAAAATGCGTCAAAACCTGTTTACGTGAAGAGCTGTTCCTGATAGGAGAGTTACCCTGTATACACCCCGAGCCATCGTTTACTGAGCGTATGTAATGAAAATGGCCAGTTATTGACCTGAGTTGCCCCTGGTCGGTGAGTCAAACATAGTGTCTGTCGGGGAAAGCGAAGGCTCGCCTCTCCTCCCTACCTTCAAAGCAAGTGACCCACCATCTAATGTCACCCTAGCACCCGAGCCGACTTTGACATCTCTCATTAACAGTTCGCTGCCAAAAGGTACCCTCCCTGGTTGCCCGGTATAAGGAGGGTACCCTACGACTAGGGATAACTTTTCTGCATTGTCAACAGACCGTTACAATCTATAGACCCTGCCCCCTCTCCAGTCTCTCTTTTACTTGTAAAGCGGTGCACCAAGCATGCATGAAAAGATAATGCTGCACGCTAAATTAAACTCGCTGAACGCGATTATTAAATATTTGATTACCTCAACTGAAAGTGGCAAAAGACATTACTTGAGAAAAAAATAGTTTTAATGTGAGCATGGGTGGGGCCAGGACTTTTGGGTGGGGCATTTGCGCTTCCGTAGGGATTTCGTATACACAATCTCGCCCCACCATGGGGCATTGGCAACTTCCTGAAAACAAATGCCTGACAAAAAAGCCATCGTACGTCGATGGAAAAATTAAAGATGTAATTCTCACAAAGTCCAACCACTAAACCAACCTCGTACTCTCGTTGTCGCACCTCCTCACTTTTTACATTTTTCTCATGATAGTCTGTGAGAGTATGCTGACAGATATTTCAACACATAATAACATATAAATCAAAAGATACCTTTATTCTTCGAAGTTTAATAAAATAACGGTCTTATAGCTTGGATTTGTTAAAGCAGAAGATTGTGATAGTCGGCGCCATGTTGTCAAGTTGTAAAAGTTATCGTCTCTATCTCCTCTAGGCGACGAGAAAGTCTTTAAACGGCAATACAGCTAGACTTAAAGACTGCATTCTAAAACTGCAACTCAGCCACTATATACTATTTAAACGTGTCTCTTTTACGCAAACTCCTTCGTGAATTTGTTAGAAAAGATCGGTGTCTTTTCGTGTCACCCGTCCTAATAAAGTGGGTTTTATCAGTTTGGCTGAGCAATCTTAGGCTGTTATGTAAGAACTGTAACTTATTTAAAACTAATGTCGACACTGATTTACGGAACTAGGCCAAAAAATTGTTCTGCAACAAAAGAATATCCGAAGAACAATGAGCTTATTAAATGTATAAACAACTTGCGTTTTCCACGAAAAGCTTTTTCACATAAGCTAATAAATTTTTAAATACTTGAAAACACGAAAAAAGATCTGAAACCTAAACACTAAGGCAACTTGGGCCAGAAACGAGAAGGATATCATATAAGCTTAAACATTTTCTAAACTACTTCAATAAACTTTTTTGACATCCCCTGTTCTGGACTTCCAAACGATGCCAGCAGCGCGGCAGCCCCCGCGGACGAAAAATGACCAAATCTACAAGAGTTGCTCTCCGTCCTCGGAGAATAGCCGCAGTACTTCACAAAAGCGCTGTTATCGGACACCGTGAAACCAGGGCTGGTCGGCGGCTCGATCGGGCAGGAAGACACGGGTTGTTCGGGCCGCCAGTTGTTGTAAGAATGAAAGCCCGTCGAGAATACATCTCTGGGATTCCACTGAAACTGGAAAGGAGGTGGTATGTGAGCACTACAGTTGAAGGACTGCTGCCTAGGAACGCTGAACTGTGAATGCAAAATGTTGGACACGCTCTGGATCAAGGCCCCGTTTCTTCCGCCTCGTTTCATAACGGCTAATTCTTTTTCGTCCTTGAGGCTTCTGTGCTCGTTGGTGAGAGGTGATTCGGTTTTCACAGCGGCGAGCGAAAAATTAACTGCAAATTCATCAAAACAGCACGTTAAGTGAACTATACACACAGTGCAAGGAAAACCATTAAATGTAATAAAGAAAACATTAGGGTTCAGTTAAGAAACGTTTCGCCAACGCGTTAAAACAATTACGAAGTTTAACTAATAACAAGAAGAGTTTTGATCTAAGCTTAGGCTTATATAAGCTTAAGCTTATGTTTACGCAAACTTTGAAATAAACAACCCAAATGAGGTCACAACTTGTAACAGCCTGTCAAAACTGCGTAAACATTGTTCAGCTTCTATAAGCCAAAATATCCTTCCAAAATAAGAACGAGACTAAGTCTGCAAAGTTTTAGCAGTTGCCATTTTTGAAAAAAAACTTCAAATGGAAGAGAAAAAAGATTCACTTTCGGAGAAGAACAATTAACAATCATTAGCTTACATTTTGCTTTTCTTACCTCGCCCTGGTTCGACGGGTGTAACACAGTTAGAACGGCCTGTAATATCTTTCATCTGTTTCCTCCGAAGACGAACTTGCTTTCTCATTACAACTCTTCTTTTCCTTCCCTTGACGCATGGCTGGCAGTCACAGTTCAAGAAAGGACAACCATGTTTATGTCCCTTAGAATTAGTTCGTACTCCGTGATTTCTACATAGAGTACAACAAGGTTTGCGTTCTTTTCTAACGTTCATTAATTTTTCAAAAGAAGACTCCTCCATGATATTGAACCGTTGTTTTAGTCCGAAGAAAGACGCTGTTGTGATTACTTCTCGTTCCAGGTGACGCCCTGTGATCTAGGCGCTTATAAAATCACTTACATGTCAGACTGACTGTCAGTCTGTCAGTCTAAAGTCAAAATGTCGAATGTGATTGGCCCAAACAGCTTATTCCCGTGCGCAGCACGTGCTTTACTTTTTTTGGAGTGGGCCACTCCACAAATATATATTTTAGAAGTTTCTGAGATAGTTAGAAAATTTAGGGAAATTTAAAAATATTTGCAGCTTGTTTTTGGCTTAGCTCTATATTTTCTTTGCTATATTCTTGAAACATTGCTGAGTTCTATGCCAGAAACAATTCAGTTTAAGCGATTTCCCATATGAAAAATGTGGTTCACATTGCTAAAAGCGCTAAAGCGACAATGTTTCAAAATTTCAGAATCTTCTTCCTCAACTCCTGCTATTGTAAGAAAAGTTTGAAAATTTTAGCCCAAGAGTTTCAAAATTGGTTTATTTTTAAAACAAAAATAAGAAATATTTAGCGGGTTTTTCGAGATATTTAGAAAACATTTTGTCAGATTTTTGGAACATTTTTTTATAATTTCGGTAAAGGTATTTAGGCGATTTTATAGGAAAATTCAGTACCTGACGAGGAATTTGGCGTTAAATTGCACGCGAAAACCGATATCGCACGAATCGTGAAGCGATGAGTGCGATATCGGTTTTCAAGTGCAATTTAACGCGGAATTCATGAGTCAGGTAATGAATTTTCCTTGAATCGCATAATTGAATAAAATTGTGGAAAAAGACATCGTAGAAAAACTTTTTTGCAGTTGTTGCGTTACAATTTGACGACAGTTTTTACGTAGATGCGAAACAATATCACTTGGCCTCGTTTTCAACTCGCAATTCCACGCTAAATACTTCGCTTCGTAAACCAACCAGAATGCAAGATTTTATTCAATTATGCGATTCTACGTGGTATTTGTCGAAAGGCCTAATTGAAAGTTTCAAAAGTTGCCTGAAACTACCGTCCCGAAAAAAGCTCCCACATTCAGGGCGAAATGTACGCACTCAATTCCCTGAGTTAATAAGACTCCCAAAGTATAATCGCAAAGGCCCTTTGTTTTAGCTTGCGAATGACTAACATTGTCTGAATTACTCTCCATTCAACGTGTATATTCCACAAGGTACAGCCAACTCTTGTTTTAGCAGACACTCTCAGGACAGTCATTTGGCGTCCGTCATAGAGTCAGTAATAGCGGAATGTGTTCAAAATAACTCAATGTTTGGTTTTAAAGTGTCACATATAACATATACACTGCTATACTTTTTCAAGATTTCCAAGTTCGTTTAATTTGCACTACACGTTTACTTGGATACATAACCATATAATATACAGGTGAATATAGTTTAAACTGTGAAACATTCCAAGACTGCGCATGCAGAACAATTACGGTCTCCTGTGTAACGAGAGAGGAGCAATGAAAATATGAATTTGGGAACAGTAGCTTCTGTCACTAATGGCTCTGTCAATTCCAAGCCCGCTCACAGAGCCCCCCCCCCCCCCCGGGCATTTGACGGGCGCTTTACAAGCTGTAGCCCCCCGCCCCCCATGGGGTATTTGCGCGCAAAGGGCTACCCGAAGATGGGACATTTGACAATTTAGTCAAATACAAAGAATTATAAATCGGTGCCTTTTTAAAACGAAAGCCTGTTTATTAAACATCAAATGGATTAACCGTAAGTAAAGAACGTAGATGTAAATTCTCTTCCGAGATTTAACCCATTGAAAATTAAACCGGCTCGTACCCCACCACTACCCCCAAAAAAACCATGTTGGTCTTTATGTGCGAGAGAATCGAGGCGAGAAGCCGGTCAGCGCGTTGAAGTCCGTTAGTAATTTATTCTTAATATTCCTAGGGTCAAACGGATTTTGTCGGCGAGCGGTGAATAAGTACCCAGTTTAGCCTGGATCTGAACCGGCGCTGCTCTCTCCTGATATTATTCCAAGGTGCAAGATTGCGAACGAAGAAACTCTCTATTAGACACGCATTGTTAAACATGTTATTTCTTCGCACCGAAATTGAATGTCTGCTTGACCTATGAAGAGATGAAAATTTTAAATTTTCCTATGCTTCAAGCTAGTCTGGGAATGAGTTTCGTCGATTAATCTAATAAAGAAACATTTATCGCGATTGTAGCCCAAAATCTCCTCTTTTTTTCAGGCAAGCTTATAGACTTCTTGGCGTAGCGAGCCAGATTATGGCTGCTAAAGTGTCCAGCAAACTTATAGTGATCATGTTAAGGTGGATGGCGATATTACAAATTCAGGAAAAAATAAAAAAAATAAATCACTAGTGACTGAATGAATTGTCTCTTCCTTTGACTGTGTGGTGATTGGGCACTTGACCAACTGAGCATTGAAATTTCCTCTGAATTCTGACTTTTTCGCTCCAAAGGATTTTTCTTGGGCTTTATTTTGGAAGCCGGAATAAATCACTAACGCACTCCAACGCGCTGACCGGCTTCTCGCCTCGATTCTCTGAAGACCAACATGAAGGTTTGGGGGGTAGTGGTGGGGTACATGTACGAGCTGGTTTAATTTTCAATGGGTTAAATCTCGGAAGAGAATTGACATCTACCTTCTTTACTTAGGGTTAATCCTTTTGATGTTTAATAAACAGGCTTTCGTTTTAAAAAGGTACCGATTTATAATTCTTTGTATTTGACTAAATTTTCAAATGTCCCATCCCCGGGTAGCCCTTTGCGCGCAAATGCCCCATGCCCCAGCTTGTCAAACGCCCGTCAACTGCCCGGGGGGGGGGGGGGGGGGTCTGTAAGCGGGCTTGGAATTGACAGAGCCATTAGTGACAGAAGCTACTGTTCCCAAACTCATATTTTCATTGTTCCTCTCTCGTTACACAGGACACCGTAATTATTCTGCATGCGCAGTCTTGGAATGTTTTACTAGTTTACACTATATTCACCTGTATATTATATGGTTGTGTATCCAAGTAAACGTGTAGTGCAAATTAAACGAACTTGGAAATCTTGAAAAAGTATAGCAGTGTATATGTTATATGTGACACTTTAAAACCAAAAATTGAGTTATTTTGAACACTGATTCCGCTATTACTGACTCTATGACGGACGCCAAATGACTGTCCTGAGAGTGTCTGCTATAACGAGAGTTGAATGGAGAGTAATTGAGACAATGTTAGTCCTTCGAAAGCTAAACCAAGGGCCTTCGCGATGATACTTTGGGAGTCTTATTAACTCAGGGAATTGGGTGCGTACATTTCGCCCTGAATGTGGGAGTTTTTTTTCGGAACGGTAGTTTCAGGCAACTTTTGAAACTTTCAATTAGGCCTTTCGACAAATATCACGTAAAATCGCGTAAATATCTTTACCGAAATTATCAAAAAATGTTCTAAATATCACAAAACGTTTTCTAAATATCTCGAAAACCCTCTAAATATTTCTTATTTTTCTTTTAAAAATAAACCAATTTTGAATCTCTTGGGCTAAACGTTTCAAACTTTTCTAACAGTCAGGTAGGAATTCAGGTATATCGATGCTACCAGGATCCGTCATTTTGAAACATTATTGTCGCGGCGCTTTAGCGTTTTTAGTAATATGGACAACATTTTTCATTTGGGAAATCGCTTAAACTGAATTGTTTCTGGCATAAAACTCAGCAATGCTTCAAGAATATAGCAAGGAAAACATAGAGCTAAGACTAAAAACAAGCTGCAAATATTTCTAAATTTCCCTAAATTTTCTAAATATCTCAGAAACTTCTAAAATATCTGGATATTTGTGGAATGGCCTACTCCAAAAAAAGTAAAGCACGTGCTGCGCACGGGAATAAGCTGTTTGGGCCAATCACATTCGACATTTTGACTTTAGACTGACAGACTGACATGTGATAAGCGCCGCTACTGGCGCCGCCCTGCAAGATTTATCTTGCTTGTGTCGTCAAGATTTCTAGATCACAGGGCGTCACCTGGAACGAGAAGTAATCACAACAGCGTCTTTCTTCGGACTAAAACAACGGTTCAATATCATGGAGGAGTCTTCTTTTGAAAAATTAATGAACGTTAGAAAAGAACGCAAACCTTGTTGTACTCTATGTAGAAATCACGGAGTACGAACTAATTCTAAGGGACATAAACATGGTTGTCCTTTCTTGAACTGTGACTGCCAGCCATGCGTCAAGGGAAGGAAAAGAAGAGTTGTAATGAGAAAGCAAGTTCGTCTTCGGAGGAAACAGATGAAAGATATTACAGGCCGTTCTAACTGTGTTACACCCGTCGAACCAGGGCGAGGTAAGAAAAGCGAAATGTAAGCTAATGATTGTTAATTGTTCTTCTCCGAAAGTGAATCTTTTTTCTCTTCCATTTGAAGTTTTTTTTCAAAAATGGCAACTGCTAAAA
Source organism: Micromussa lordhowensis (assembly GCA_964020085.1). NCBI lineage: Eukaryota > Metazoa > Cnidaria > Anthozoa > Scleractinia > Lobophylliidae > Micromussa > Micromussa lordhowensis. The sequence goes on from OZ026606.1 coordinate 22,889,582, forward strand.
CTTTGCAGACTTAGTCTCGTTCTTATTTTGGAAGGATGTTTTGGCTTATAGAAGCTGAACAATGTTTACGCAGTTTTGACAGGCTGTTACAAGTTGTGAGCTTATTTGGGTTGTTTATTTCAAAGTTTGCGTAAACATATATAAGCTATATAAGCTTAGATCAAAACTCTTCTTGTTAAACTTCGTAATTGTTTTAACGCGTTGGCGAAACGTTTCTTAACTGAACTCTAATGTTTTCTTTATTACATTTAATGGTTTTCCTTGTAGTGTGGTATAGTTCACTTAACGTGCTGTTTTGATGAATTTGCAGTTAATTTTTCGCTCGCCGCTGTGAAAACCGAATCATCTCTCACCAACGAGCACAAAAGCCTCAAGGACGAAAAAGAATTAGCCGTTATGAAACGAGGCGGAAGAAACGGAGCCTTGATCCAGAGCGTGTCCAACATTTTGCATTCACAGTTCAGCGTTCCTAGGCAGCAGTCCTTCAACTGTAGCGCTTACATACCACCTCCTTTCCAGTTTCAGTGGAATCCCAGGGATGTATTCTCGGCGGGCTTTCATTCTTACAACAACTGGCGGCCCGAACAACCCGTGTCTTCCTGCCCGATCGAGCCGCCGACCAGCCCTGGTTTCACGGTGTCCGATAACAGCGCTTTTGTGAAGTACTGCGGCTATTCTCCGAGGACGGAGAGCAACTCTTGTAGATTTGGTCATTCTTCGTCCGCGGGGGCTGCCGCGCTGCTGGCATCGTTTGGAAGTCCAGAACAGAGGATGTCAAAACGTTAAAAGTTTATTGAAGTAGTTTAGAAAATGTTTAAGCTTATATGATATCCTTCTCGTTTCTGGCCCAAGTTGCCTTAGTGTTTAGGTTTCAGATCTTTTTTCATGTTTTCAAGTATTTAAAGATTTATTAGCTTATGTGAAAAAGCTTTTCGTGGAAAACGCAAGTTGTTTATACATTTAATAAGCTCGTTGTTCTTCGGATATTCTTTTGTTGCAGAACAATTTTTTGGCCTAGTTCCGTAAATCAGTGTCGACATTAGTTTTAAATAAGTTACAGTTCTTACATAACAGCCTAAGATTGCTCAGTCAAACTGATAAAACCCACTTTATTAGGACGGGTGACACGAAAAGACACCGATCTTTTCTAACAAATTCACGAAGGAGTTTGCGTAAAAAAGACACGTTTAAATAGTATATAGTGGCTGAGTTGCAGTTTTAGAATGCAGTCTTTAAGTCTAGCTGTATTGCCGTTTAAAGACTTTCTCGTCGCCTAGAGGAGATAGAGACGATAACTTTTACAACTTGACAACATGGCGCCGACTATCACAATCTTCTGCTTTAACAAATCCAAGCTATATATTAAACTTGGAAGAATAAAGGTATCTTTTGATTTATATGTTATTATGTGTTGAAATATCTGTCAGCACACTCTCACAGACTATCATGAGAAAAATGTAAAAAGTGAGGAGGTGCGACAACGAGAGTACGAGGTTGGTTTAGTGGTTGGACTTTGTGAGAATTACATCTTCAATTTTTCCATCGAAGTACAATGGCTTTTTGGTCAGGCATTTGTTTTCAGGACGTTGCCAGTGCCCCATGGTGGGGCAAGCTTGTGTATACGAAATCCCTATACGGGAGCGAAAATGCCCCACCCAAAAGTCCTGGCCCCACCCATGCTCACATTAAAACTATTTTTTTCTCAAGTAATGTCTTTTGCCACTTTCAGTTGAGGTATTCAAATATTTAATAATCGCGTTCAGCGAGTTTAATTTAGCGTGCAGCATTATCTTTTCATGCATGCTTGGTGCACCGCTTTACAAGTATAAGAGAGACTGGAGAGGGGGCAGGGTCTATAGATTGTAACGGTCTGTTGACAATGCAGAAAAGTTATCCCTAGTCGTAGGGTACCCTCCTTATACCGGGCAACCAGGGAGGGGACCTTTTGGCAGTGAACTGTTAATGAGAGATGTCAAAGTCGGCTCGGGGGCTAGGGTGACATTAGATGGTGGGTCACTTGCTTTGAAGGTAGGGAGGAGGGGCGAGCCTTCGTTTTCCCTGACAGACACTACTCAACTCAACTCAATGTTTGTTTATTTGGAGTCTTATACAATAAATATACATCGACTTCAACCAAATAACTAAAAATTAGAAACAACAAAAATACACATGGCTAAAAAGTTACTAATTAATTACGAGCTAGAGTATTTACTTTTTGCCGTCTTCCTCATTTCTTTTTTCAAAGCATTCGAATATATTTGCTATTAGTTTTTATATTTTAACATTTCCGCTAGGGGGATTTATTAGAAACATGAATATTCTGTTAGGTGACATTCTGCTTATTTTTATTCTATATTCCTTTTCCAAATAATCTAGTAACGAACATCGTTTTTCCTGGTAAGCAGGGCATATATTTAAAAATGGTATTCGTCCTCCATTTCTATTTTACAAATTGGGCAAGTTCTTTCTGCAGGTTTCTTGAACGGTCTCGAATAACGTCCTGTCTCTATGGCTAACTTGTGGTTGCTAAGTCGCAGTTTTGTTAGTGCTATTCTGTGTCTTACATTGGTGACCTGATGTAGGTAGTCTTCACATTTGTAATTGTCTATCGTTTTGAATAACCGGTAGGTTCTCATTGTGTTACTTTGGTTAGCATCTTTTCTGATGCTATGCTCTGATGCTTCTGACACTATGTTTGACTCGCCGACCAGGGGCAACTCAGGTCATACTGAGCATGCACAGCTGACCGAGCCAATAACTGGCCATTTTCATTACACACGCTCGGTAAACGATGGCTCGGGGTGTATACAGGGTAACTCTCCTATCAGGAACAGCTCTTCACGTGAACAGGTTTTGACGCATTTTCTGACTTGCCAGCGGAGTGGTGCGGCACTTTCTTGAGCTCGAGGCTCATTTATATTTTGTCACGTTCTCGCCGCGCTAATTGGGTTGGCGCTTTTTCGAGTTTATATGGTTGTTGTAAGATGCATCTTTTGTTGCGAAGTAAATACTAACAAAAAGTCACGAGTGAAACATTTTAAGGTATCCAAAGAGTAGCAGATACTTTGAAATGCAAAACTCGACTTTAACAGATTACTGATTTATTGAAACATTGGGCAGATTATGTTATATCTGTACATCATTAACGACTACTAGGATAAGATAAAAATAAGGTTCATTTTAGACCTATACTTAATACCGTTTGCACGTGACGTCATGTTCGGTGAATTTTATGTTGCTTCAAACGCTAATATGGCTGCTAAAAATGAGCACTTTATACATAACGATTACCGTGAAAACGGGCGTTATTTGAGTAGTTTTCTAACGTCATACAAATCTGTCGTTTAACAAAGAAGAAACCATTAATTGTGGGTAGGAGTTAACATCACTTTCAGGCAGTAGTAGAAACGTTGGTAGCCATATTGGAAACTACTTCCCATACTGGAGTCAGTTACTTGAATCATAGCACCAAAAAAAGGACACTATAAAATCAGTAGAAAGGAACAAAAAACTCATATGTGTGACACTATGACGATAAGCTAAAAAACTATGACGCTGAAGGCGTCAAGGTTTCGGACTGAAGAAGGGCTAAGCCCGAAACGTTTAGCACACTAGCTACTATTTAACACCGAGCCTTCAGCCTCATATTTAGTTTAACACTATAAAAAGTCGTTCAAACCCTTTCCACAATATCCTGCCACAGAATATCCACAAACAAGTGTTTCAATATGGACCTTACGCAACCCCGTCAGCATCAACTACAAACTGATTTTAAAATACTTTAATCGACCATCTAAATTTAGTGTTTGGCTATCGCCGTCAGTACTAATCTCCAGTTGAAACTATAAACGCACTGTTGAAAATGAAAAAAATAATTGCCATGTTTGACTGTTCCACGCTACACAGAATTTGGTCAATTTTGCGTTGTTTTCTAGAGGACGGCAGAGAAATGTACCAATATTTATAACGCACGTGCAAAGCAGTTGATGGTCCAGGTTTTGTTTGGCGAAGCTCTCGTTTTTATTGCTATCGCCGCACCGTTCCTGTGGAACCTTCTTTTAGTCTACCTCTACTTTTCTCGACTAATAATACTAAACATCTTTCTACAGTAAAAGCGTACTTGCATTAAATGTAAATGTCTTCATTAACAAGATGGAAGAGGCAAAAACAGAATTTTTTTTCAGTGCTAACAATCAGCTATTTAGAAGACAAATTATGACTGGTTTCATTATTTTTGGAAGCCGAAGAACTAAACAAGAAAGCGCGGCATTGGATTCCAGTCTCCCTTTCTCTTATTATCCTTCCTGCCCAAAGTCTCTGGTGAAGTCTTCGAACTTTTTCAGGTCTGCAGAGTTCACCGTAGGTTTGGAAGTCGCCAGTGATCGCAGCATGTCCGTCTACAAAAAAATGCAACGAAAACAATTTCAATGTTATAGGGAAAAGAGAGAGAAAGAAGGAATGGTTTCGAAAGATACTGTTGTGCTAGATCGACAGGCTTGCGAAACACTACCAAGAGTTTTCTCAACATTAGAATTTTGATATAAAAAATAAACCGTGACGTGCTTGTTTACATAGCTGAATGCAAGTACAGAGAAAAAGTTTTGAAGCGTTCAAAAGTCTGCCTAGTTTTGAATAGTTTCTCTCAAACTTTCTCATGTTTTTATCAGTCTAATATGGAAACTTCTATTTCTCTACAAAAATAAGGCCAAAAGCACTGAATTGATACTCCATAACGGTGATTCATGCAAAATGACATCACAGTCAATCAGAGAACACGTTACATAATGCACTGATGCAAAAGAATCCGTACATTGTAAATCTCCGAGGGGTGGCGCGTACAAGGACGAGAACGGAAATAAACGAAGAGCCCGTTAGGTTGCTATAGTACAGTTAGATAAGAAGAGACGAGAGATAATTACCAAATTAACGATAGGTTCTAGTAACTTGTCTCCTGGCACCTGCATCCACGTCATCTCTTGCGCTCCGGGTTCTCCTAAAGATGAGAACAGAATTTTTCGTCAACGTTTTGATTTAGGATATGCATAGATCCAGAAAAAGCCAGCAATGTTGGTTTATTTGTGTAGAGCAGGCCCGATTGTTGAAAGGATGGATAACACTATCCACTGAACAAATCACTATCCAGTACATAGCGTGGCTGGAGAGCAATTTCCCTGGTGAAAAGTGAAAAACTATCCCAAAATTGCACGAGCCTTTAGGCAAGTGCAATTTGAAATGAGAAAGGCTGGCTCTCATGGCTGAGAATGTTACGAACACGCGCGCTTAATAAATGAAAATTAACGATAAATTGTCCATCTCCTCAGCCACTCACAATGAAATAATTTTTGAAAGTCATGCAATAAGCGCCGTTATTTATTACACAGAGATTACCTAATCAGTTCAATTTGTGCGACGTCACGCTAGAAGCCTTTCCAAAATCAGTCACGCAATCATCTCTACCAGAAATAACCGCTGGAAAATATTACCAGCATTGTTTGCACGCGTGGGAGGGATAGATCATCAACGTTCTTTACTACCTGACACTCCCTGTGATGCCTTCTACAGAGCATAGGCAAGCAATGCGTACATTCTGCATTTAATCTGATTTACGCCTTCTTTCAGTGCAGAACACTGCTCATACCTGGTGAACACGGAGTTAATAGATCGTCTAGTATGACGTTTGGGTCTTGTGGAGAGGGTCCCCTCACCTGAAAAAACAAGCAAAACAACAGACTCGCTCAACATTCAATACTGTATAAATTAAAAGCTGTAACACCTTAACTATTTAACAGGTGCAGTTAAGTGCTTTTATTGCACCCGCGAAACAGCATCTCATAGTCAGGCCACCAGACATACATAATGAGCAATAGGACGGATTACTTCCAAATCGTTTCCACGCGCTGTTTCACATTTCATTTTATTTCACACATCCCGCTATCACAGTAAGGAATCTGTACAAGAGTATTATTTGTGTAAAAAAACCCTACTTGATAGGCATATTAATGTAATCACATCGCCAAACCAAACACCTGGAAACATGAAACGTTTTTTGTAGCTTCGCGAAGACTTCAAAATCACGCCAACTTTCACAAATATAGTAGTGATTTCAGAAGCCTTCCGATAACCAGTTAAATAATAAATATACGTATCTTAACGAACTTCTACAACAGGCAGTTTCAAAAGTGTTGCGATGATCGATGTCTCCAGGTTGAGTTAAAATCGAAAACAACAGCAAACGGTTGTTATCAGCTTCACCCATGCAGTCTGTGCGCGCCAAAGGGCGCATAAGGTCGAACACTTTCATCAGCTTGAACTATAATAGAGAGAGGAAGACACCTTTCCTCCCCATTCCTCTCGCGGCTACACCTCTATAATTTTGTCATTAAGCAAAACACCCGGCAGCCAGGCAGTTGATCAGAAATAGGAACATTGCCTATAATACAATTACACAAACCATTTTAAAATGCGTCGCTTGTTGAACTTTTCTGACCGGCTGCATCATGGCGTCACGTACGACTATACTGATATCTGCGCCAGAATACCTGATGTCAAAACAAGAATTTATAAACGACCATTAGATTAGGCGAGAAAGTACTGAATAAAGACTGATAGGATATCTAAGTCAGAAGAGGGTTAAGACCCCGGGGGGGGGGGGGGGGAGGGGATTCTTATATAACAAAGGATGGAGGTGCTTGTCGGAAATTTTGAAAAGAACTCCCAAGAGATACCAAGATCCTGTTTTGTAGATGTGGCTTGAAATGTTATTCTCACCTAAGAGGTACCAATTCTATCATGATAACACATTATCTCCTGTTATATTTTTCCGGCGCAATACCCTTAAAGGTCCCGCAAAAGCTTCCACTGTGGATCTTTTGAAGCTGAACACCCTAAGAGATACCGACACCGCTTTTTTAACCCCTGAAAGGTACCACGAGCACCCCCGTCCTTTTTAGAACCAATGGAGTCGGAGAACTACAGTGGATCATTCTATGCACAATGTATGTAGATCTTAAACAAGTAAGCCACTGAGATTATAAAGCTTTGAAGCCAATTTCTAGCATTCTAAAGTTAACTGTGTAATGGCGCTCTGCCATTACTGATGTACTTGCCTATTTCAAAAACAAAATAAATTACTTGTTTATTAAGCACTTAATGACTGCCCCAACCCCCTAAGATCATCATTGTTTCCCCTCAACCTTTAGGTTGAGGGGAAACAAAGCTTACTGTTTCCCTCCTAAAGCGAAAAAAAATATATATATAGATGTATATATATATTTTTCTTGACGCCGGCTGGCACACAAATTTGCTGCGGTTTCAAGGAGCACGACCCGATCAAGTGTTATTTCCCTAGGAAGTTGGTGGGCTAGTGAGTGACAACAATCGACTGACACGTTCTCCTCCAGCCTGAAAACGGATTTTAGTTGGTAGGTAAAGCAACAACAACAACAACGGTTTATTTGTATTCCCACATAGAGATGGTATTACCTCAAATAGCAACTAATTTAAACCTGTGTCTTTGAAACAGGCATAATTGTTCACTCTACTGGAGCTTTGCCTGTAAATTCATAACATGAAGTGAATCGGATGAGGATGGAATTCCACTGGATGCCATGCTAGTCCATGACAGGTAACCTCCAACATTTTGCTACATTGCCTCAGGATTTCGCTGGTACCCATTTATTTTCCTGGGTGGGGAGAGGAACTGAAGGAGTGAAGGACCTTGCCCCAGAAAAAAATATAAAGAGCCTGGCCAGAAATCAAGCCCAGGCCACTTTCTAATATTGCAACAAATAACATGTAGCTATCAAACAGTTTAGAACTAACCCGTCAGTTTTCTCCGCTAGCTCTCTGAACTGTGTTGGCTGTATACAATGCTTGATGTTTCCCATGTGTAGTTCAAACATCTTCACCCTTGCTGATGCTTCCGGTAAGGGAATGTAGATCCTCTTCTCAAATCTATGAAACATTTTGAAGATTTTCACCATTCAATCCACAGCAGAGGTTCATTTCTAACACATTTTACTTTGTAATGAAAGACCCGAGAAACTCAGGAGAAATCTTTGTTTAAAGAAAACTTCTCCCAAGAGAATTCAAGAAAATAAATTAGACACAGTGAGTATTGAAAGTTATATATACGTTTAGCAATTTAACTCATTGTCTGTGCACGCTACATTAACAGCTGTAACAAAAGGAAAGAATGCAAATAGCGTTGTTTAAATGGTCACACACTAGGGCTTTATATACAGACTTAAAAGTTAGAACTACATGTACCCTGTACAGCATAATAAACACTACCTCATGAAAGTATTGCTCAATACCAGTAGTTTTCATTTAAATGGTCATACACTCTGGTTTCATCCACTGACTCGACTCAAAAGGTCAGCCAGAATCACCTTGTACAGCATAATAAACAGAACCTCCTGAAAGTACTGCTCAATAGCGTTCATTTGAATGGTCACACACTAGGGTTTCATCCACTGACTCAAAAGGTTAGAACCACCTTGTACAGCATAACAAACAGTACCAACCCACATGAAAGTACTTCTTAATAGCTTTCATCTGAAAGGTCACACACTACAGTGTACATGTAGCTACATGTAAGGGTGCTTTTCATCCACAGACTTGAAGACCTTGTACAGTATTGATAATAAACAGTACCACATGAAAGTACTGCTCAATAGCTTTCATTTGAGTGGAAACACACTGGGATTGCATCAACAGATTTAAAAGTTAGAACCACCTTGTACAATGACTCCAGGTTTGACTTCTAAGAGTGAATGAAGTAATGATATGCATGAAGCAGTAAAATCACTAGAAGTTAAATTAAATTAAAATTTAGAAATCATGGACTCGGTACCTTCTTCTGATTGCAGAATCAAGAGTCCATGGAATATTAGTGGCCCCTAACACAAGTACGTCTTTATTGTCAACACCAACACCTTAAGTGAAGAAATAAAATACACTGAGTGTTAATCTAATGAGTGGGGAGGGTGGGGGAGAAGGGCACTCATTGGAAGGAAACACTAAATGGACAGTAACCATAAAACACGCACTCTGTTTGGTAGTGAAGTAATTTTGAAATCAGGCTTTGTAAACATGCAGTGCACCTCAGATATTTAAGCGAACCAAAATATATGCATAAAATACCCGATACAAATATGCATAAAAATATACATGTACGTGTATGCACAGATGTGTACACACGGACAGTGTATCAGTATGCACGTATGACTCATAAGTATGTATGAGCTATTAGATTGTTTCTTCTTTTCTTGACAGGTCATTGTTGTTTTCAATGGCTTGACAGCTTGCCACAGAGTGAGAAAGTTTACTTTAATTTGAATACGCATAATACAGTATACATGTATGCCTTAGAAACCCTAGTTTACCGGTACATTTTTACTTCAAGCATCAAGTTAAAGCAATTTTATTTCTCAGTTTAATCTATAGTATCCAAACACTTCAAGTTTCATCAAAAATTATTTCAACTGTCTTCTCAGTGTTTTGTATTTAATAAACATGTTATTAGATCCAAAATAATTATTTTCACAGAGCTTTTAACACATCTCAACAAAACAAACCAAACATACCCTGCATTTGAACCAGGAACTCTGTTTTAATTCTTCTTGCTGATTCACTTTCATTTTCGCTTCTAGAGCCACACAAGGAGTCCACTTCATCAATGAAGATAATTGCTGGTTTATTGTCACGAGCTAGCTCAAACAGTTGTTTTACAAGCCTGCAGAACAATGCAAATAGATGCAGAAGAAACTACACAACCCTTGAATGAGGAAACTTAAGGGATGACTTACTGATTTCAAAAAATGTCCAAAGAATACTCAGGAGTGTGATTGGGTTCCAAGAAGACCTGAAATTTCATCCCTTATACATGATTGTAAATATGATCTTTTGACTAAAGACAAACTCACCACAGGGTTGTTATTATAAAAGACTGAAGAACTTGCATAGTGGGCATAATTTACATTTGCAAGTGTACCCTGACAAGGTGCAAAGACACAATTTTCAGGCTTCCCCTAGGGCAAGCTGAAACTATGATGTACTAGCCTGAAAGTCATTCTCACTAGCCCCCCCCCCCCCCACCTCAGTTTCATCTCTTAGTCTTGCAGCAGATCTGTAATTTCAATTTCTCAATTTCTCCTATTTAAACGAAACTTAACCTGACCATCAGGCAAGTGAAGGAAAGAATCCACTGGCCCATCTGCAAAATCCACAAGCACACCGACCCATGATTCTATTCCAGTCCGAATAAAATCAAGGTTGAAGTATAATTCACACTTCTGAGAAATAATTAAAATTTATGTATCTGTTGGTTAGTGCTCCTTTTCCCCCTTTGTGGTGAATACGTAAGTTACATGTAGTTATGCAATGCTTTTGAGTATCCCATGAGTCGCTTGTATTTCTTGGTATACACACATGCCTTTTACATGTAGGTATGTTACATGCTAAACCATGAGAGAGTGTTGCATAACTATTTTATACCATGCCATAGAAAATACAATCAATGCGGCATACGCGTGGTGTATGATGGGAAGGTTGGATGTATCATTGTCAAATGTACAACAAATTTCCTTTATTCTGATTGGCTGTACATTCTATAGCATGGTGTAAAACATGGTATCATCTGTGGAGATATAATATTGTTAAGTAAAGAATGGCACATCCAATCACAAGAACTGTGCATTATATGAGAACAATGCAGAAAGGTTGGTGCATACTGGAGAAAAAGATTATACCTGACAGTGTATACATGTAACAACAGTTCCAGTTATTGTAGTGACTCAAACTGTACCTTTCACTTTCTCCAAGCCATTTGGACACCAAGTCAGACGACGACACAGATATAAATGTGGAGTTGTTTGCTTCAGTTGCCACTGCCTTTGCTAGATATGATTTTCCTGTGCCAGGAGGCTAACAAGAAAATAACGATTGATCAACACATTGACATAAATAGTGTGACTCCAGGAATAACAGTGCCTCGTCAAGTGTGGTCCTTTAGGTGAGTAAAGTCTTGAAAAGAACCGAGTTGGATAGTCTATTACATCCTGGAAGAACTGGCCAATCAGTATCAGGGATCAAATCTACTTAATAACACATTTGCTGGTTGCCCCAAGGATTTGCCAGTACATGTACCCATTTACATTCTAGTATGAGAAAACCACTGTGAGGTAACAGTTTCTTCACTTAAGAACACAGAACAAATTATTACCCTAACAGGGCTCAAACCTGGAACACTCAATCTGGACCAGTACCACTCTAAATCTGAAACTTGTACTCTCTGATATGCAGGGGGGATCAAGTTAAATTGTAATATCAAAGGGATTTTAGCACCTACAGTGCAATATATCCTACATGTAAGCTTATAACTAATAACATTTTTCCTTAAACATTTTTCCTTAAACATTTTTTCTTTAACATTTTTTGGCAGGGTTATTGTACATGTAATTTTATTTATTAATCACTTGCTACAGCTCATTACTTAATAAACTTGTCACAAGTCAAACATACAAGGATTTAAAACAACAACAAGAACAAAAAGAGACTGTAGGTACAGCACAGATGTCTTACCCCGTAAAGTAAAATTCCACTCCAAGGTTTACGCTTTCCTAAAAATGTAAAACAGTTGCACGTTCAATAAAAACTTTAACCCAATTGATTAGATATGAGAGCCAAACACCCTCTCCATCTCCAAGTAGCCATTGTGATTTTTTTAAAAAACCAAGGATAATTGATTAGAGCCAATGTGAATAACCGGGCTCTCAGCAATGTACAGCTGTATTTTGTTTGAGGACTTATTAACTCCCTCAGTTGTTGGCCGTGTTTTCACGAGCAGTTTTTCAGGTCGCTCAGCGAGTGACAAACGGAAGTCCCGTGAAAACAGTTGTTTTTTCAACTCGCTTAAAGTTAAGCGAGTCGGCAAACTTCAATGGAATTCTCATTAAATTTAAGCCACCAAACCAGGTAGCTTAAGCGAGTTGGTAATTAATTTCGGCCAATTAGGAGTCGTTTGTGGTTATTTATTTGACAAGGCTGTCAAATCGGAAATACAACACGCCTGCTATTTTTGATTCATACCGGCGTGAAACTTTTGCGGCATTAGAAACAACATGGATAATCATAGACCGAATACTTTTCCTTTTTATGATCCAAGAAGCGACCCATCAAATGATGCACTATCAAGGCATGCAAGGTGAGTTTCTTTCGCGTCCTTTAAACATTCGAGATATAAAGCATTGAGTTAACGTAGCAAATTATCCGCTTTAGGGAATCTCGCCGATTCGTTATTCCTCCTGTGAGCGATCACTTTGCCAACCCCGTTCCCGCACGTGGTCCATATATTTTTCCAGCCTTCCAAAATCAACTGTGGCTTCCACAAGCAAGCTATGTTCTCGCCAGATATTATTTTCGTAATGGCTTAAAACCATATGCTCGAACCAGAACTGTGGCCTTTCAAGAACCCAAGCGATTTTCTTTTTACGAAATTTCCTCCGTAACTGAAGAAAGCACGCATCTGTTCTTCTCATCTTGCTTCTAATTGTGAGCAATCGCAGCCTTTGTTGAAATCGGCTCCTCCGTTGGATGAAAGCCAACCGCATAAACACAGTAATGAAAAGAAGAACCTGGACGTACATGCGACCATCTTCTCCGTCTCCCGCCATATTATTCAAATTGATTTATTCGCGCGCGTGCACTCCTCAAATTACCAAGGTGAAATGTAATAATCTTGCTCGTGAAAACACCTATCACTTTTAAGTCGCTTAACGTAGTCTGTAAACAAAACACCTTCTGGAATGTTAAGCGAGACATCCGGCGTCGTGAAAACACGGCCGTTGTGACACAATCTACAGTAGGACGTATAATTTTATGTACCTCCTTGCAAAGTGGTAGGCAAAGTATTAACGAGAAACACAAATTAGGTCCTTAAAACAGGAACAGAGCTGGGTTTAATACAACTTTATCCCAAGCTGCTTTGGAAAACAGGCAATTGACAAATTAATACACTGTACTGTGCAAATTAACAGTAGAAAACCCTCACCTGTATCTCTACTGACAAGGCTTGAAAAGAACTTGAATTCCAGCTTGTCCTTAGGACAAGTATTGATTGCCCTGGGCAAGTCTTAGTTTGCTCTTTTAATGATTCAGTTTGCAGACAACTTGCCCGATCCCTTGCCCATCAGCCAAGTGAGAATGAAAAAGTATTTGCCCAGAAGGAGAATCTACATTTACTTGTTCTGGATGACCGGACAGCACTTTTTTCAAGCCCTAAACTGACCCACATACATGTACCTATAAAAATAATCTTAAACAGGGGGCTGACAATAGTATCCAGCTCTTTCTGACACTTATACTTTAATGGACCAATACTAACAATCTCAAAATAATCATATGGTACCGGTAGCACACAAATACCCAATCATTGCTAAACAAAACTTGTGGTCACCCTTTTTGTATTACAGGATACAATAGCAGCAATACACCATTTGAGTTTAACTTTAAGTGCTGATAACTCGAAAAAATGCTAGGTGAACCCATTTTTATTATCAATTTGTGGTAAGTACATGGTAAGATGCAGCTTTCTGCAAAGTTTGCAAAAATTCTGGGGGGGGGGGGGGAGGAGGGGGGTTCCAGAACACATCTTAAATTTTAAAGAATTTAACGTGGCGAAAAGAAATTTTGTTATTGCCATGATTAAGCTGGTAATCGTATTTGTTTCACACATGTACTGTACCTGTAAATAAGTGTGGGAATTTAATTGGAAGAATAACAGCCTCCTTTAGAGCTTCCTTTGCCGAATCTAAGCCAGCAACATCAGACCATTGAACATTGGGTTTCTCCATGACAATGGCACCTGAGATTAAAAAAACATCAACAGAAAACATTTATCATAGAGACAACAAGCTAAAGGTGCACTAGGGGGCAACTGGCCTGCTGTGAACACATTTGTGCTACAAGAGTTCTTTTTCAGATTTCTGATGAATCCAGGAGCTTTAGAACCAGATTGATTTTGTCATTTACACACCGATAGGGGGGAAAAATTAGGGATACAACTCTAACTAAGCATAACATAAAAAAAAACACCGTTTTCAAATATACAGTCATCTACTAGTGAAAAATGATCAGATCAACAGCAATCTGTTTTTTATAAATCCCGTCATATCCAGCTGTAAATAATATGCAGGTGACTGTACATAAACAGTATTAGTATATACCACACAAGTGAATAGTACTTTTCGCGCGCGCTGATTGGCTAGCTCGGAGGTGATTAGCCAAGTACTATTCACCTCCGAGCAGCCGAAGAAAAACAAAGTGGCTTTTGTCGTTATATTTTAACTAATGAAGTTACTCTTTGGGCTGCTAGTTATTCAGCTTGTGTGGTATATACTAAAACAATTATTCACCTCAGTGTCAGTGAAAGTGGTGGATATTTCCCTCGCCGCTTCGCGGCTTGGTAAATATCCACCACTATTCACCTCCACTTCGGTGAATAATTGTTAAATATGTGTGCAACTTTCCATGTGTGATTTTAACACATACATGTACACTGTCTAGAGGTATGTTTGTTACTCACTGTTTAACTGCCCCCTAAGTTTCTTTGTTTCTGCATCTTCATCCTCATCACCACTGCTCTCATCTTTACCATCTTTACCACTAAGAAGGAAATACATACAGTGTATCAGGATCTTACTCATAATTATACATGTAGGTCTACTCAACTAAGGTACAGTTGTACCTCTCATACACGGTAAATGGTGAATCCTTCATGGTCCCCGCCACATGTACACACAACACTACAATAAGGAGCTTCTTCCATTCTGGAACATGTAAACATCAATGATGACACCCCTCATATTCTAAGATTAAAGATTTCACTGTGCTGTTTTTGAATTATAAGCTGCTAAAGCTGTAATTAAGGGTATTTTTAGCAGGTCATACTGTTGATATGGTAACCTATTATGACACAAAAATGAAAACAACATGTCAAGCAATGATTGGGCAGTTTTTTGATACCAGGATTGTAGCATCAAGTGATAAAGAGTGATTGTACATGTAAAATGACCCATCAAAATCTAGCTGCTGGAAACTGTTTTGAGCCACCTTCTACAGTGTATGCAAGGTTACTGAAGGTGCAAATCAATAGTGCTCGCTATGTGCATGTGCATGTACAGATGGCATAACCTGCCACCAGCTCCAGCAATATATTTAACACCTTCTTCAAAGCATTTTCTTGATTACTTTTACATGTACATGTGTATACTCATAACCTGTCTACTTTTAAATGCATTGACCATAAAAGGAGAAAATCAACATTGATCAAACACATGCAAATTACAAACCCTTTGCTGCTTTCTTTTCCTCCTCCAGAAGATGCCACAGGCTTCTTCTTGTTTTTACCTTGAACATACTGCTTTAGCTTTTCAGCTCGCTCAAGGTACTGGACGCATTTCTGTCTGATGCTATCTTTAGATTTCTCTCCATGGGCTTCATCTACAGTAGCAAAAAAAGGAAGTCAGCTTGAGTTACTCAGTTCTCTCAAGCAAGAGCATCATGTCCCTTAAGTAAACAGAACCCTAGATTTTGCATTCAGCCACCATCTTGATATTAATACAGGTCTGTATGCTTTTATACAATGTTCTACTGTCCAAATGCTTACACACTTTTGATCAAAATTGTTTTAATCACTGATTGTTTGAAAATGACTCTCTTTCTTTTGTGATGCCCCAACTTACTTTGGAGCACCATACACAGACCGCCAAGCTTAGCGGTATGTGTTAAAAATAAATAGCTAAAAAATAAACAAAAAAAAAGACAAAAAATATAGAGCAGTAAGTTTCCAGTAAATAAAGAGTTTCAAGTGAAGAGTTTTTTAATTAATAAACTGCTTACAGTCAACTTTTCTCGCATAACCCAACAAGCATTTATCGTCATGACATCAAATGCAAAATGGAGGATGTACATGTATGATAAGAGGTTGGGAAAAGATGAGAAAAACCTGACTGGGCATTCTTTTGAAACTTTTAAAATCCCCTGTCAGTCCTACAATAAAGCAACTGATTGGCTTGTTCATACCTAATGATACATCATTCGACAATTGTGAATATTCTTGATCCAAAACAAATTAATGAAGAGTCCATAGTGTGTTTCCCTTGTTGTGTGCATCACACACTTGTCTTGACCCAATCCTTACTATTCTTTACCCATGACCCCTTCCTGATTTTCGCAGAAAAACAGACGACAGCAAGCAGTTTAGCTAATTTAAAAGTTTCGCTCAACATATTTATCAGGAAATGACGAGTCTGAGTTCAATGAAGAGATCAGAACCAACGAACGAAGGTTAATAAGGAGCTACAAGTGGAGAAACAAAAGCAGATTTAATAGTGAAATTATTATACAAAATGCTGTATCTACGTTAAAGTAAGCTTACTTACATTTGACGGCGTGCAGAAAGTATTCCACTCCATGCTCGTAAAGTCTAAGCGCCTCCTCGTAATTTCCAGCCTTATCCTCTTCTGTAGCCTTCGTGACGATGTCTATAGCTTTCTGCAAACGCAACAACCGAACACAATTGTAAATTCGTTCGAGTAATAATTTCGCAAGGCGCTTTTTGAGTTTTTAGTAGGTTTTAGCTCGTCACGACTTTCTGTCGTATCTTTTGGCGACATCTTGGGCAATCTACCCAGTAAAACACCCCCTGAAAACAAAAAGACACCGTCACCTTTAAAGTGTCTCCGGACATTCCCGCAAGTGAAGCAAAGCAGCCCAGAAAACGAAGCAAAGGAACGAGATCCTTTGCTTATCAACAGGAACTAAAATGGCTGCCCTAGCTTTACCAAGAAAACCGCTGACCGTAATCCGTGGATGTGCGGACGTCAACATCCAAAAATAAGAAACACGTAAAATCCACGTAAATGCCCTCCTGGGAATTCCAGTTTATTGTGTAGACATAAATAGATACAGATAGGTGTAACTAACTCCGCTTTTCATAAATACGTTTGCTAGAGTTTGGCTTCAGAGTCGAGTGTTCTGGGGCAGACGTGTAGATGCGATATAAATGTTTACTGAGTAGCTGTGCCGAAGCCACGAGTGAATATTAACAAAACAAATTTTAATGTCCATATCGTGTTTTAATCGGGAAAAAACTCCTCTTACCACCAAACGAACTGTTTCTATTAGGTGATAATTTGGTTTTATTAACTGAGTTGATAATGTGAATTGGCCACCGTAAAGCGATTCGAACATAACTGACGTTTCAAGCGTTAGCCCTTCGTCGGAGCAAATCTAGGAATTGAGGTTGTATGCGATTTATATACAGAAAGATGGAACTACGCTATTGGTTGGTGCATGGTAACGTGAAATAGCGAAGAGCGCGAGGGTTAAAAATAGAATGCAAATGATTATATCCCCCACGAGGCTCATACAACATCAGCGTGTTCTGAGATATCTAGAGGGAATCTAGGCGAAGTTTTCGTTTCAAAAATATGTTTTAGGAACACCGGTTAGAAAGTGTTTTTGGAAAATCGTCCGCAATTCCGGTTTGTTTGTCTGAGTCTTGTCTGAGTCATGACGTCACTCGCGCGCTTTGCTATTATGAAAAGCGTTCGTTGATATTGTTCTAGAGTTTTTCGTCTTTCCGTGCTTCCTTGGTGTAGGGAAAGAGTCTATTATGGCCAGTGAAAAAACACAATCTAGTCCCCAGAAGCCGCGCGTTTTCGGTCAGCGGTGACTTTAAGGCTAAAAAAACGGATCGCGACGCTCGCAGCCACAGACTCAGAGTACGAGGGTGTCAAAAACTGGAAAAACCTAGAAATGTGATGTGGGTGCATGGAGTGCGGAAAATACAAAAAGAAATTTCATGCAAGGGAAGTTACTGAAAAAAAATTCCTGCAGAGTGAATTGCACTGTTGGGCTTACAAACTGTACCCGCCTGAAGCGTACCTTGGCAGCCACTATGTACTGCAGTTTTCTTGGTCCTGGTAGAATCGCCGTTTACCTGATTTTCTCGATAATCGAGAAAACAGACATTTTTCCCTTTCAAGGCTGATACATTTTGTCCTCAGCAGCTTCATCATGGATGCTGGTAGCCTTGTAGAAAACCCATGTGCAATAAACAGCCATCCAGCTTGATTCGTTTGCATTTAAACAAGCACATACCACATACATAGGAATGCTGGCACGACTGAAAATGTATCAATGAAGATTGTGGACACACATGTGCACACACATGTCGAACTGTAACACTTCCCCTAAGGCCAAGATCAACGTTGGACAAACGTTAGAATCAAAGAAGGGGGGGCATGCCCATAGACCCGATCCATATTTGTTAGTGAACTGCCACTCACAGAATCATGGCCAAAAGCTTGATTCTCTACATGCCAAGAATGAATTTTATTAAGGGCAATAAACATCAAACAAAAATAGTAATGCAGGGCCATTTTGAAGGTGATTTCCGCCCCATTTGCGTTTTTTGTTTTGTTTCATGTAAGACATCACAAAATGTAAATCATTTGGTAAAAAAGGTGAAGTCTGCATACGAGCCAAATGGCCCATCAGGCCGGAGCTTGTCCCGGTTTCCGTGGCATGAAGTAACTAGGAATATTTCTACTCCCCCCTGGATGGGATGCCAGTCCATCGCAGGGTTACCCCCGGCATTAAATTCGCCGGTATCCATTTATACACCTGGGTGGAGAGAGGCACCGTGAGAGTAAAGTGTCTTGCCTAAGAACACAACGCAATGTCCCAGGGCAGGGCTCGAATCCGGAGCGCTCGCTCCGGAGTCGAGCGCACTAATCATGAGGCCACCACGCCTCCCTAAAAACCATTTGGTGCACCATCTTAAAAACATGATATTGTCAAACGGTTTCAAAATGAAAATAACCATGTCATGTCTCAGAGCGTATTAGGAGGCTGGGAAATGACCCTCAAGTTTTCAAAGCCGGTAGGTCCAATGCAATTTCCAAACGCTGATCAGCTGTCTGCTGCCCAGGGAAATAGAGTCTTCTGCTTAAAGAATCAGTTGTATAAGGCGGATCTTCAGGTTGGGTCAAGGCTGGTGATGGGTCAAAGTGCCATTAACAATGAAGCAGCGCCATCAGCAAAGCTAAAGCTTTACCCAGGAAAGAATGCCAAATGCAACATTTCCCAATCCCCCACCGTCATTCCGCCTGGGACGACCCCTCCCGTGCAAGAAACATCTACTGCAGAATTGACTGAAGTGTGGCCCAATGGGTTTAAAGATGAGTATTAGTTTTCCTATGCAGCAGAAAGTTGAGGGGGGATGGACAATGACGCTAAGGTTCCCCATTCCTGTTCAAAGCCTACAAATACCTAAAGCGTTTCAGAGATGGATATCTCGGGATCGTAAGGTGTATATATTGGAAAACCGACCTCATAACGCTTTCCTTGAAAAGTGTTCCAGCCTTGAAATGATTATCATTGAAATGAAGAAAATGTATTCTGACGCACCAAGCGAAGCCGCAATTGAATTGCGCCACACTGGCTTGGAGGTGGTGAAGGGGGATGTATTCTAGGTACTACTCAACCGCCGATAACCACAGAACCACCAACCACGACTGAACCACCACCAACTCACTCCGGGTGGTGTTCCTGGAATGTTTGGAACGTACGCTGATTGGTTTGCAATACTAACCTGCATTACGTAGGACATTTCCAGTCGTCAATCATTTTCTCTAAATTCCGCGCGGGTTATAGAAACCAGGCATTTTCGATCCTCCTCAAAGGTACACACCACCAGACGTTTGTGCCGAGCCGCAGATTGTTTAACATTCTCACATATGTACGAGTTGCTCGGAAATATATTTCGCCGTTTCAGACAGCGCGTCGAATGTGTCTCCTCTTCCAGCAATAAAGTCGAGATCAAACGTTAAGAAAAGAAGCCGCTATTCATTAACTAGCAGCACTATGTCGGGTATACGTGCGGACAGCTCTATCAGCGCGTTGAGGAACACAAAGGATCGTCTTCAATCGGGTATCACGTTAAAAAGCAACATTGAACAATCCCAAGTGACATATATCGTAACTTTAAAGATCTTGAGGAAGTGTAAAAGTAAATTCGATTGCCTGATCTACGAATTGCTTTTTATAAAGGAGCTTAAGCCAACTTTGAACAAACAGTCTGATTCAATCCGTTCAAAGTTATTTTTGTAGTTTAGTTTTTTATTATTTTAACACTTACATTTTAGTACTTGTATTTACATATTTTATTGTTGGACATTGTGTACTTATATATATATATTTCATTCGCTTTTTCTACAACTTGAAAATGATCTGAGAGAGATCGAAACGTAGCCAGTAGCCATCGTAATCCTTACGATGCTTTTTCCATACTAGATATTTCTCTATAGCTTCTATATTACATCTGAAGCAAGCTTAAATAAAATTGTGTTCTCCAACAGTTCTAACACTTGACCATAACTCTATTGAATAAGTATTGATTGAAAATGTTTCAAAAATTCGGTTCAATTTTTCACTCAAAAGCCGTTTACTTAATTGAAGTTCGTCGAAATTTTCATGATAAAGCGATCATCGTATAATTAAAACAAAATTTCAAATCCCCTGTCTTTGTATAAACCAGGTGTCTAACATTTCATATGAAAAATAAGCTTCTGTTGCCCGACAAATCTAAAAAGAAGTAAGTCGTTGATTATAATATGATATTAAAATATATATTTTCAAACCAAAAATCAGTAGCAAGGCATTCCAAAATTAGTATATTTCGCAGTATGTCTATAACAGCGTTTTAATCAATGATTCTAATCTTCCAGCAGTAATTGCAATTTTTAAGATGAGTTCAATAGTATCAGCCCTTCTAAAGAAAACGTTTATATCGGTGCTTAATTCAGAGAAAGGCGCGGCATTGAAACGACAAAATAAGTGAATAAGAAAGCAAAAACACTGAGTAGCGTAGCAGTGAACTGTAGCAAGATGCACCTTGATAACATCAAATAATTCGCTTGCATAAATCGTGTTTTCAGTCCTAGAAATAATTTTTGCTACAAGTAAATCAACACCCAGATCAGAGACAGCAAGACTCAAAAGTAATGTTCTAAAATCTTCTGTTGAAGAAGATTTAAAATATAACGAGAAAGAATAATCAAACGAGATAGATTAATCAAACATGTACCATGAATTTAAGTTTTCACCTTCCGTACTCGTGAGCTGGTACAGTATAGCAGTTACTCACAGTCCTATAACCTAATTTTCTAAAATTAGATTATCGCTGTGAGCTCCCGTTTTTACCTTCGCGTCCGGCTATAACTTGACCCTCATTCTATTGAAAAAGCATACATTGGAAAATGTCGTTTCACTGAAAATTATAAATCAAAGGCTGTTTATTTAAGACGTAATTAATTATCATTAGGCCGTCTTTTTAAGAAAAAAACGCGAGACACGTTAAGCTTAGTGATCTGCAACGCACAAGCTTTGAAAGTAAGAAAGGTTGTTGTGAATTCATATTGGCCCATATTTACATTTTCCTTTGATAGATATTAAAGGACGGACCTACAGCATAGTTCTGTTTGTTTTTTATATCAATGCAGCGACGAGCTTGATCGCGCT
This sequence comes from Micromussa lordhowensis, assembly GCA_964020085.1. Taxonomy (NCBI): domain Eukaryota; kingdom Metazoa; phylum Cnidaria; class Anthozoa; order Scleractinia; family Lobophylliidae; genus Micromussa; species Micromussa lordhowensis. The sequence continues at coordinate 22,911,170 of OZ026606.1, forward strand.
GTGGGTTATCTATCTAGGCTACTTGACAAGTGTAGTTATCAGGCCTTTTGAAAACTACTCAGTAGTAAGAATTGTCTTAATAGTCAGCTAGCCGCAGCTTCTCTACCTTTATTCACTAACTTTTTTCTCAGTTATGACTTGGAAATATATTTCGCAGTATGTTCAAGACAGCGCGTCGAATGTGTCTCATCTTCCAGCAATAAATTACTGGGTTTAACGTTGAATTGAGATATAAAAAGGTGAATGAAGTCATGAAAAAAACTTTAACTACGGTACTAGTGCCGGAGATTACAACTACAGCAGAGCAACAGAACATCGGCCCATAACATAGCCAAAACACCAGATACACGTAAAATACGCCCACTGCAGACTTTGTCAGCCTAGCAGCATTTGCTATTTGGCCATTCTGTGCTGCTGGTTGTACCTGAAGGGCTAGAATTTGATTTCTATGGCGCCTCACGGCAAAATAAAGTTTGAAATAAAGCATCGCTGAGAATACTAGGTAAACTGCTCCAGCAATGGCGACTGCCATGTAAGAAATATTCGGAGAGATCCACAATGTGTAAAATAACGACAGAAATGCACTGTACACCCATGTGGAGATTACCACAGTCACAACTCGCTTGCGAGTCACACGTTCCTGGTATCTTAGATGGAGTTGCATAGCCAAGAATCTGTCCACGCTTAAAACCATGACTCCCAGGAAGGAAACTGAGGAAAACACGGGCCCTATAACCAGAAACGCTGCGTATGTAGCCTCAGTTGAAATGTCTCGCTGTAACCAATTGACCAGTAACCCAAGGTAGAAAGGTTGAACAAGTAAACCAACACCAAGATCAGAGGCAGCAAGACTCAGAAGCATTGTTTTAAGAGGATGTGGCAACGATGAAGTTTTTCTCAGCGCGTGGATTGTGACGCTGTTAAAGATGATGGTTGTTATAGTCAGGAAAGCGTTCAAAATACAATTAACAATGTACGACCAATACAAAATTTCATCTTCTTCACTTGCGGGCTGGTATACCATTAATTCCTCAAAATATTGGTTTTTCATCGCCTTGAATGTTGTCAATACTTTCGATGCTTTTTCCGTACTAGATATTGCTTATGAGCACCTAAATTATCAGACGCAAGCTTAAAATGGGGTTCTCGAACGCTTCTGACTTGACCATAACTCTATTGAATACGTATTGAATAAGCATTGAATGTTTCAGGTAATTAAATTTTCACGGTTCAATTTTCCACTCACTTAATACTTCATTAAAGTTCGTCGAAATTTTCATGATAAAGCCATAATGTATCATTAAGACAAAATTTCAAATTTTCTGTCTTTGTTTAAACCAGGTGTCTTAAATTTCATCTGAAAAATAAGCTTTCTTTTGCCCGACAAATCTGAAAAGAAGTAAGTCGTTGATTATATTATGATATTAAAATGTATATTTTCAAACCAAAAATCAGTAGTAGGGCAGTCAAAATTAATATATTTCTCGCAGTATGTTTATAACAGCATTTTGAATGTGTCCAATTTCCAGTAGTAAATTGCAATTTTTAAAGATATCGATGACTTCAATAGTGCTTCTAAATAAATATGCCTCTTACTAACCGAGTTCGAGGGCCGTAATGTAAGTTACAGACCAAGGTTTTTTCCCCATCGATTTATGGCCCAAGCTCGAAGCGTGCGGGCCATAAATCGAAGGGGAACAACGAGGATCCGTAACTTACTGTACCGACCGAGAAAACGAGGTTAGTAAGATATTTATTATATCTCTACTGTGTGTCTGACGGGTTCGGGAACGATTTCTATTCACGCGGAACGGCTTCAAGTTTCTGACGCACCTAAAAAAATCGTTAATTGGCTGTTAAGTCGTTAGCAAGTTTTCAGACACAATTTCAGAAGTAAAGGAAAGTTTTTAACTTTTACTTGCTAAAAAAGTGAAGAAAACTTGGTGATAAATCTAGAAACATTTTGGCAACAAAAGCAGCCTCAAATTTTATCGGGCCGTACCGTAGAATACGGCCCGCTACAATTGACCAATCACAGCGCGCGTAGTATAACTGAGAAATATAATAAAACTTTTATATCGGTGCTTTTTTCAGAGAAAGGTGCGGCATCAAAACTACAAAATACGTAAGTGACTGTATTTGTTTTGTAATTAATTTTGTAAAGGTAGTGAATAAAATAATGATTTAACTATAAAAAAAAAACTACAAAATATCGGTGAATAACAAAGCAAAAACACTGAGTATATATGTAAAACGTTCCGACGACAGATTTTCAGCATCTCATTTTTCCTACGCTATTTTTTAGTATAATATATTTTTATTAGAAAATGGAGGATGAAACTTGCGAAACTTTAAGAATATTCTAAGAATAAACAAAACACTGAGATTTTGAAAAGAATCTAATTTTGTACGTTGAAAAACAGTAATTACATGATGTTTTTTTTTTAAGTTACCGGATAACTAGCCAAAAGGAAAACCAAAAAAAAAAACAACTAAAGCAGCACTAGCTGAAGAACTTGTCTATCTCTCATATTAGATTATTACGTACAGTCTGGCCGCAAAAATTACTTCAGCGCTATGTAAGTCATTATAGAACTATAATAACCTGACGTTGTGTCGGCATAATCCAATTTGTATTCCTTTAACTCTCTGTTGAAATGAGCAATAATCGAAGAATATTATCTAGAATATTTTCCGCCTAAAATCGGTAGAAAATTAACTTAGAATGTTCAGCCAGAACCAGATAAACACTGAATATTCTTATGAAAAAAAAAAAGAAAACCCCTGCCAGTTTAATTGGCCATTTTGTGGTATGTGTTTTATTTCCAGGGAATGAAATTGATTTCTGTAGCGCCGTGCTGCATAAATTTTAAAGAAAACGAAATCCTGAAGCTGCAAGACAAACTACCCCAATGATGTTTAAAGCCAGGTAAATAATCTTTGTGGGGAAAAAAAGTGAGCAAAAAACGAAAGAAGCGCATTGTATGCCAATATTGAGATCACCAAAGCAGCAGTGAGTAAGATATAGATTTAGCCAAGCCTAAAGGCGGAACTCCACTGATGCATTACAACTCATCTACTCGACACAATAACCTTTAAAGAAATACACCATTAAGCATTTGAACAAACCGAATAAATTTAACAAAAAAATCAAGTATTATTTCTTGACGCTAAAGCGTAATTTGAAAATTATTTTTGCCGATGGCTTTGAAATCATTTTATCGGCAATAGCTTATGAAGCGTTATTAGAGTCAAAATTAAAAAACAAATTATGTTATGGTGTTTAGCATTTTATTCGGCCACATTGTTGAATTATGTTCGGCTCTTTCCAATTATGTTCAGAAGTTTAGACCGACAACCCAAATTTTACTTGGCTGATAACTACGTTGGAAGATTTCTTGATTTATGATTTTGCTTATTCATATCGACTTTTGGTCGGCTTTTTGGAATTATGTCCGCAATGTGGTTTCTTCGAATTATGTTCAGCAAGTGGGCTGGAGCCGTGCGAGAAGAAACTCACGAGCAGTCCTGGGACGATTACATTTTCCCACGCTTTCTTTCGCTTTCTATAATTTATTCGAATTATTACCAGTGTTTGTGTGTTGTTCAGATCAAACATGGCGGACGCGGATTTGAACCCCAAGTCTAATAAAAACGTGAGCTGATCTCTTGAAATAATAAAGCGTGGTCTTCCTCGTTCGCCAGTAGCTGTAATCTCCGCTTGAAATGAGACGTTTTGACCGAAACCGTCATCTTCACTTTGTCTAAGCAGCTCTGTAGCTTCTTGAATGAGGGCCATTACAGCTTCTCCAGAAGGAATATTGTCACAATAACGCACAACAGCATTATACAACATGTCGAGACGGAACTGTATAAAATCGCACTGACAATTATTTCGTTCAATCAAACCGATTACATCACTTACATGCTTGCCCAATTCGAAAGTGATAGACTCGTCCGCGTCCGCCATGTTTGATCTTAACAACAGCTTCATACGAAGCTTCATGCGAAGCAGCTTCCCCTAGCTACTAAAACAAGGAAAACTTTAAAACTCGCCTGGCAAAATTTACAAATACAGTTTCGTGATTTTGAGATATGAGTTTTATATTGGCGAAGACCGACAAAAAGCTTTTTGTTTACAATATGCAACTTCGACTTCGACAAACAGCGTAAGTGTTAATTAGAAAGCCTGGTTCACTAGCGACATAACGACATAACGTCACGAACGACATAAAAAAGGACGTTATCTCCACGTAAAAGGACGTAATGTTTGTAGTGTGAACATGTAGACATAATGACATATTAGCAACAATACAGCATGAACATAACGACATCCTTTCCTTATGTCGTTGCGCCGCTAGCGTGAACCAGGCTTTATTGTTTATTTAATAATTATTCCATGAGCGCTCGTTGGATATGAGATGGTAAATAGCCAACGAGGCCCGTAGGGCCCAGTTGGGTATAACCAATTTCATATCCAACAAGCGCGAATGGAATAATTGTTTTATTAAATTTTCAACCTTCGGTTTTGCTAAATTTTATTGAAGTCTAAGAAACGACCGGAAATTGATGTGACTTCCGGGCGCCAAAACGAAATGCTGAAAATTTTATGCTGAGCGACATTTGCCGCATTCATTCCATACAAGGTCAAACGCAGGTATAATGGCTGGTAACCGAGATCTAGTGAACCAATCAGAAAGCTAGAATTGCATTATCCGAGGTTGAGAATTTAATAATAGAGATTACTGTCACCCAACTAGTGGACTAATGCAAATCCTGAAAAAGCAAATTCTGCTCATTCAAAGTCCACCTCCTCATCTTGATCCTCATTTTCTGGTAAAAACGTGGCTTCAACAAACTCTTTGTCCCTATCAAACTGCCTTCTAATTGCCCTCCCAAGTGCTATACGTCGTTTTATGGGGTACTGGGGCTGAAATAGTCCGCGAGACTTTGTTAAACCTCACCTCTTACTAATCCTTATCGGGCCCATGAGGACTCTTGAGGCCGGCCAGAAGATTGCGCCATCCATCGAGATATGTCCAGAAATGCAGGCAGTGGCGAAAATGGCGATTTTGGCGAAATATCGCCATCTAATAGATTTGTTGACCAAATGATAAGAGCGAAGAAATTTATTCAGCTAGAAGGGCCGCGAAATGTTGGCGAATTTGGCAAATACGGCGAATCTGGCGAAAGTAGCAATTCTGACGAAATTTCGCCAAGGTCTTTGACGAAATGAGAAGAGCGAATAAATTAAGTCAGCTAGAAGGGCCCCGAAATGTTGGCGAATTTGGCGAAAATGGCGATTCTGGCGAAATTTCGCCAAGTCTTTGACGAAATGAGAAGAGCAAATAAATTAACTCAGCTAGAAGGGCCCCGAAATGTTGGCGAATTTGGCGAAAACGGCGAAAATGGCGATTCTGGCGAAATTTGGTCAAGGTTGCAATGCTAACAAGATTTTGTCAAGGTTTTAAACAAAATTATAGTTGGATACATATGATTTGACTGGAAGGGCCCCAGAAAGTTGATGAAGTTATTTTAAAGGAACCCTACAAAGTTCCCTGGCAGAAGCCACAAACTTGTTATTAGTGGAAAATATGAGAAGTGGAAATGGGGTTCAACTAACCGTCATACATTAAATGTAACTGTAGACAACATCATTTCATACTAACACAAGCATTTCATTCAAATAAAAAAAAATACATTCAAATACATTCAAATACAAGCACTCCATTCATCTCTAAATGAGAATGGTAAAAACAACTTGATGGAAGGAATAAGAGGTCCAATGACATGATATATAATAATGGGTTAACTGTAGTCCAAAACCAAAATGATAATTCGAATGCCATGCAATGCAGAAAAATGTAAATAAAGTTGTTCTCATTGTTTCTCCTGTTGCTTCACATCAAGTCAGTTACACTTACGTAGCTAGGCATATCCATATCCAGCTTTGCTTTGCGAACTGTCGTTGTCCAATTCATACATGTATTTGAGTTCTCGTTGCTACATGCTCATAATATGTTGGGAATATTGGAACAAAATTGGAGAAACCTAGATAGGCAGACAGGCATACAAAAAGCAAAAAGTTGGATTTAAGCATCATCAGCGCTGGTGCATTCCTTGTAAATTCCAGGTCAAACATAAAGGTGTTTGTTCAGCAACCGATTCATGATCTTGGAATAAATGTCTTTTGTAGCAATAGTAACAGTTATTGACCAATTATTCCGGTAGTTCTTTAGCTCTGTAACATAGATCAGCACTTTATGCAGCGACATGGGTGATATCAATTCCCTGGAAGCAGATGACATTGGGATGTGAACGAAACGAAGTCGTCTAGAAATTACCAAGATGGTGAACGTTTTCGATTTCACTGAGAATCCGCTGGCCAGGCGGGAAGTCCGGATCGAAGAAACCAAACCAAATGCACTATACCCCAAATAAGCAGACACGCTGGGTGCTTACCATTTGGCCAGAAAATCCGGAAATTTCGGTTTCAAGTCAAATGGTAAGCTAATTTTCCGGAAATTCCGTTCGAAAATTGTGGAGTACCTGCAGAGGTACTCCTCTTTTCCCGTTTGGAACGGAACGGCGGAAATTTCCTTACCATTTGCTAAACTATCCAGTTTCCAGTCTCTCATCAGCCGAAAACAATTATGGGAAATCGAATTGCAAATGGTAAGCGCCATTTCATTCGGTTGGTTTGCTGATTTTGGAAAAACCCTTACCATTATTCAACGCTCGTCCCAACCGGTTTATTCTGACAAATGGTAAGCACCCGCTGACAAGAAATAATATTCTCTATTTGAACATGGTCAACCAAGGTGCAGTCCATGTACCGGCATTACAGGCCAAACATTCAAAATTATTTTGGGAAACCAAACGTCGGCATGTGAAACAAATTTGACATTCTTTAGAACCTTAAGTTATACGTAACGAAGAACAATTTTAGTAATTCTTTAGACGCTTTCTGCCGTTACGTGGACTATATGTAGTCCTTAGATTGTTGGGATTCATAAGAATGTAAACACGTAGAAACAAGACGGCCAGCTGATACTCGACTGAATGTTCCATTGTCTGTTCGATTTGAGAAGCTTGGGTATTATACAGGGAATCCCCTGGCTTCGTTTGGGTAAAGTGGAAAAAATATGGATATATTTTACGGAATGTACAACTCGAGAAACACGCATATATATTGTTTCCCGTTGCGCTAGGGTTGAGCGATTTCAGACCATTGGAAATGATACATTGCTTTCTGTTCCACTCGAGAAAGACGCTTTAAAAATAGGGATATACATTTGGCTCTGAGTTGCACACTAGCAACAAGCATGATATCGAAGTATTTCACTTAGGCAGCACGCTTACAGAACGTTGGAAATATATATTGTTTTCCGTTGCGCTCCGGTTAAGGAATTTCACAACGCTGGAGCGCTCAGATGGAGAAACACGCTTTGGAAATAGGGAGATATATTTGGCTTTCAGTCACACACGGGCAACACGCTTACAGAACGAAGGAAATAAAGACCAAGGGAAATATATATCAGTATTGCTTTCAGTTCCCCTCGCGGGCAACGCGCATTAACGAAAAAAAGAATTCCCTTGGGCAACGCGCTTAAAGAACGAAGGAAATATATATCTTTCTGCTCGGCCTACACTCATGATTTGGCTGTAAGTTACACACGAACAACATGCTTGATATCGAGGTATTTCGCTTGGGCAACGCGATGGAGCGCTCAGATCGAGAAACACGCTTCCCTGACGCTTTGGAAATAGGGATATATATTTGGCTCCCAGTTACACACGGGCAACACGCTTACAGGACGAAGGTAATAAAGAGCAACGGAAATATATATCTGTATTGCTTTCAGTTCCCCTCGCGGGCAACGCGTATTAACGAAAAAAAGATTTCCCTTGGGCAACACGCTAAAGAACGAACGAAATATATTTTCTGCCCGTCCTACACATGATTTGGCTGTGAGTTATTACTCACGAGCAACAAGCTTAATATCGAGGTATTTCGCTTAGGCAACACGCTAACAGAACGAAGGAAATATATATTGTTTTGGGTTGCGCACGGGTTAAGGAATTTCACAACGCTGGAGCGCTCGAGTCGAGAAACACGGTTTGGTAATAGAGCAAGGGAAATATATATCAGTATTGCTTTCCGTTCCCCTCGCGGGCAACACGCGTTAACGAACACAAGATGTCGCTTGGGCAACACGGTTAACGAAGGAAATATATATCTTTCTGCTCGGCCTACACTCATGATTTGGCCGTGCGTTAAACACGGTTAATTAAGCGATCTCAGAACGCTTGAAATGATACATTGCTTTGTGTTCCACTCGAGCAACACGCTTTAGTTATAGGGAGATATATCTGGCTTTCTGTTACACACAGGCAACACGCTTCTAGAACGAAGGAAATAAAGAGCAAGGGAAGTATAGTCAGTATTGCCTTCAGTTCCCCTCGCGGGCAACACGCATTAACGAAAAAAAGATTTCGCTTGGGCAACAAGCTTAAAGAACGTAGGAAATATATATTGTTTTGGGTTGCGCACGGGTTAAGGAATTTCACAACCCTGGAGCGCTCGAATCGAGAAACACGGTTTGGTAATCGAGCAAGGGAAATATATATCAGTATTGCTTTCCGTTCCCCTCGCGGGCAACACGCGTTAACGAACACAAGATGTCGCTTGGGCAACACTGACGGTTAACGAAGGAAATATATATCTTTCTGCTCGGCCTACACTCATGATTTGGCTGTGCGTTAAACACGGTTAATTAAGCGATCTCAGAACGCTTGAAATGATACATTGCTTTGTGTTCCACTCGAGCAACACGCTTTAGTTATAGGGAGATATATTTGGCTTTCAGTTCCACACAGGCAACACGCTTACAGAACGAAGGAAATAAAGAGCAAGGGAAGTATAGTCAGAATTGCCTTCAGTTCCCTTCGCGGGCAACACGCAGTAACGAAAAAAAAATTTCGCTTGGGCAACCCGCTTAAAGAACGAAGGAAATATATCTTTCTGCCCGGCCTACACTCATGATGTAATTGAAATCGCCAAAATCGTCAAATTCGTCAGCACGTCATAGGACTTATCTCTGGTGTCGTAATTTGCATAAAAATCGCCAAAATCGCCAACACGTTAGATCCATCTCTGGGGATGTAATTAGCATAAAATCGCCAAAATCGCCAAATTCGCCAACACGTTAGATCCATCTCTGGGGATGTAATTAGCATAAAATCGCCAAAATCGCCAAATTCGCCAACACGTTAAACCCATCTCTGGCGATGTAATTTGCATAAAAATCGCCAAATTCGCCAACACGTTAAACCCATCTCTGGCGATGTAATTTGCATAAAAATCGCCAAATTCGCCAACACGTTAAACCCATCTCTGGCCATGTAATTTGCATAAAAATCGCCAAATTCGCCAACACGTTAAACCCATCTCTGGCGATGTAATTTGCATAAAAATCGCCAAAATCGCCAAATTCGCCAACACGTTAAACCCATCTCTACTCATGTAAAATTGCATAAAAATCGTCAAGTTAACTGACGAAATTTCGTCAAATCTGCCATTTTCGCCACTGCCTGCATTTCTGGACATAAGTGCATCCATCCCGGTCTGCCGCCGATGCGGCAGCAAGGCCCCACGAATGCCATCCCAGCTCAATATAGGCACAATATTGAGCGCGAACAATCCTGGTACTGCTGGAAAATTTTTTACACTACCGATCATGTTCTTATCCCAGCTGATCAGTTAATACTGAGGGCAAACATTATGAAGCTCACTGAGCTGCTAGAGAACATATCAGATGTGGATACACGCTTTAAAGCTCTCGTCAACACCCTTTTTCACTCAACGAGTGGTAATTTGATACGAGGAGAAGAGTATTCCAAGTCGTTTGATGAATATATTTTTGATGAAGCTGAAAAAAGAATTAACAGTGAATTGAAGTATCTTAATGAGAAACTTGATCAATGCAAAGACAGGTTTCGCGGTGTGTTACTGTTGAAAAACAAGTCAAGGAAAAGATCACAGAAACAGAACAAAACAGAGAAACAACAGATAAAAAGTAAACATTTTAAACAGCTTTTGCGAGCAGACTTAAATTCAGATGTTATTGGCAATGTAAATGTAGAATCTCTTGATTCTGAATGTAGAATCTCTTTTCAGTTCCCCTTTTACCTTTTTCCCCTTTTTCGTATGGGAATAATTCTCTTAGCCGGCAGCTCTACTAACGGACACTTTTCTCAATTTCCGAGGGTGTCCGCTTACGAGAGACTGTATTTTCCCATTTTGTTTAAAATTAAAAAAAGGGAAAAGGCAGTCGGCTAAAAGAACATACATGTGATTATTAAGTATGAGGACCCATCGAGTGCTTGGCTATAACACTGACCGAAGGTAAATAAAAGTCATTTATCTATTTTTCTAAAACTTATTTCAGGACTCAGATCGAAAACAAAAGGAAAAATTGATTAGACTCCGAATCCTGACCACGAGACCACGTGGGACGTTCTCTCCGTTATGGGATCATTTTAGAAGTCAGATTCCAAGGAGATTCCAGTATTTTGTAACATCCAATTTGCAAATTATTTTGAAGAGCTGCAAGATTTTTGCCCTTGTCAAGGGTTTGCTTTTTTTTTAGAAAAAAACACTCTTTATTTTAATACTTGTCTGGAGAAAACTCCAGCCGAGGCTGGGATTCGAACCCGGGTCGTCGTGAGGAGCAAATTCGGAAGAAACGATGGGGAAATTTGCTCCTAAATTTCTGAATTTGCTCTTCGCCATATTTGTTGCATGCCGCGTTTAAAGATCTGAGAAAGCTCCCGGTGCAAAATTGTTACCGTCAATGCCACGAGTTATCACATTCAACATTAACGATGTACTAAAGATCATCATTGAACAAGAATAAAAGCAGGCCGAATAACCCTGTTCAATCTACAGTCTCCAAAAAGATTTCTTAAACCTGTTACCCTACTTAGATCCTAACGATAACCAAATCAAATCTACTGTTTCGTCAACCACAAGATCATATTGCCGGTTTTAACTTGACGTCATTAAAATTTAAACTACAAAACTAGTGATCCTCCTGATATTTTACTTTCATGATGTATAAGAGCAGCTGAAAACTAGTCCATAAATATTTTTGCTCAGAATGGTTTCTTGGTTTTGTGATAGACCACGCTTGAACTTAAGCTTTTGTGTGACGCGACATTTACATGACGACCGTTTAGGTTAAAAACTCAGGACTTATTTCGGGGAATTTGGCAAATCTGAACAGTTCTTGTATTAGAAAAAGTATTAGTTTAATGTTTTTGAGTTCCTCGAGAGATAAATTCTCGCTTTTGTAGCAAAACTCAGTGACTGTTTCTGCTGGTTTCCGGCCGCAATGTTGGTGCCCATCCGGATGGGCACCAACATGGCGTCTCCATACAAATCTCTATAAATTTGGGGAAAAAGTTTCTTCGCTTTTCTTGCATGAGAAAAATCATTGTGACCTGAATCTTGGCGAGAGTCTTTGCATACTTACCTTCTGGACTTAATCTGTTGAAAGGTTTTGATTTTTATTTTGAATGGCGTGACACTGAAAACCAGCAATTCCAAGAAAACAAATCGCATCAAATCTCACTTTCCATACAAAGATCGCTTGAACCGTTCGGTCACCTTTAAATCCAGTTATTGGGACTGTTATGAATTTTCCGTCGGCAAAATAATTAAAACGAAGACTCCATGACAGAAAAACTGAATATTTCACGGTTTTCATCAGCCATTGCTGATCATGTGAGAACATAAAATGACCCATTGGTGCGATCATTTTGACATTTACTTAGCGTCCGGCAAAACTGACTCCCATTGGAGAATTATCAGGAGATTCTGTTCATTCAAGAGCTAAAGACCTCAATAGATATCGGTAGTGGGAAGTTGTTGCTTTACTAGCTGTTGCTCCTCGTGCTATATACGCGCATGCGTATTTGTATACTTCAGTAGATTAAATGTCCCACACGCTTTGCAGCATCTTGTACAACAAATCACCCAGTATCACGATTGTACAGTAACTCTGGTTTTCCTTCAACACGCATAAATCTTTCGCCTTTTACTAAAGATTTCCGTGGAGGAGAACAACTCGAATGAGTCTATAGACTAATTTTTCGTAGCCCTGCCTGTTGGCGGGGCACATAACTTAACAGATGAAGTATACGAGGTACGTTTCTACTGCCTCAGTTAGTGATTGGCTACCCAGTCGATATATGTATTGTAAGGTAGTCTAGCACAGATGAATATCGAGTTTTTCGCGAGAAAATCATTTTTCTGAGACGTTGACCACGCGGAATAGGCCATTTCCGGATTACCTCAGGCCTCTTTTTCGAACGAGTCTTGGTGCTCATCTTTTCATATGCAAATCAATTTTCATTCACATGAAAATGAGTTTAATTTGCGTGTGAATGAAAATTGAATTTCATATGAAAGGATGAGCACCAAGACTCGCTTCCAAAAAGAGGCCTGAGGTAATTCGTAAATGGCCTATTCCTTAGCTGGTCTTCATTTTATCTACAAAAATATACTAGATTAATCATTATACCATAGAGGTTTTGAACTCGTATGAAATGAGAAATCTGCAAAAATTCTCCGCACTGTTCTTACCTAGCTTTCCCATTTGATATGCCAATTATCTTTGCGTACTCCGTACTACGTGTGGATTTACGTGGGGTAAATGCAATATTCCTCTAATCATTTTTGGCAGCTCCTGTCTATCTGTTCCGTCCCCTACCACGCTGCTGCTTCCCTACTCCGACCCCCTTGTTCACATGGCTGAGATCAGTTAAACATTCAGATCACCAAACTGTCGGAAACTTGAAGCACAATCAGTTTCCGTAGGTTTTTGCCAGATATTTATTTATTTATTTACATCCGTACATCCTGTGCCCAAGTTCTGGAGTTGCCATAAAGCCATTATGGTAATAACCGGGAGAGCACATTGTATACATATTTGTATTGTATTTATTTATTTATGTATTCAAAATTAACTAATAAATAACAATTATTCCATGAGCCCGAGTTGGATATGAAGTGATAAAATAACCAACGAGCGCGTAGCGCAAGTTGGTTATAATCACTATATATCCAACAAGGGCGAATGGAATAATTGTTTTAGTAAATTCTCAAACCGGGTTTTGCCGCCGATTTTTATTTCGGCCATTATAGAGGGCTGAAGTTGAAAACTTCGTGCGAAAAATTTTTAAACTTGGCGCACTATTTTCCATATGACGTAAAACTCCGACTATTGGCTCATAGTCGGAGTTTTTTTAGCCAATCAAAAGGCTAGAAATGCAATAGTCGGAGCTCAGAATTTACTAAAAATCAATATTTTCCCATTCTCTGTTAAATTAAAAGAGAAACGACGCTCTTATCGGTCGCCTTAGTCTGAGACGTCAAACCTATCTAGTATAAAAACGTGATAGCGGAGCTCCGGCGGCCCGAAGGGCCGCCAAGCGGAGCCCCATAACCATATAGGAAAAAGAAACCCATGTATGGATTTTCTCATGGTTAATCATGGACAGCGGTATTGCTCGTGGGCGCGTACGCACGACGGCGACGACAACGACGACGACGACGACGACGGTGGAGTCGCGCAAGATGGCGGCCATAAGGGGACCTCTAAACCAAAAGGAGGCTTAATTTTTCGCGTGCTTTCTGGAGCTCAACGCGGCTACACAATATGCTAGGTCAGCTAAAGGAGTAACGTTTGTCGTGTTTACGTGGAAACTGGAAGATTTCCAAACTGGAAGATTTCTGGCTAATTTATTTAACTACAACTACTACTACGCAATAGGGTCAATGCAATGATAAAACCTTGGAACAATGCTCACATGTTAACATCATTCAGATAATATTTTAGCCCAATAGTTTTTGGCAATTCTTTATTAAACAATCAAAGTAATTTTCACAATTTCCTCTGATAATGTTTTGATTTTTTAATCCACTCGTTTGACTTCTGGATTGAAAAAAGCAGTTCATTTCAGTTGAAAGAAAAACTAAACACCAAACAATATGCAGAAAACCTTGCAGCAAAGTTACAAAACTGAACTCAAAATTCAACCTTATCCTGGATAAGCCTAATCGGGCTACAGGAGCTCCGCTTTTAGGTTGACCTAAATCTATATATTACCCTTACGCTAGTCTCCCTCCCAGCCGTTTTTAATCTCGTCACGCAACGAGCGAGACTAAGGAGACTACCCTTACGCCGATAGAAAGACTTGAAGAGACCTGCCATGTTTTGTTCGCCATTTTCGAACCAATCTACTAGGCGCGCTAAAGTTGCTTTTTTCCAGTGTCCTCCGAATATAGAACCTAGCCTTCTTTATTTTTTTCTGTTAGGCCGTGCAATTAATTAAAAGGCGGGGGTCTACCTGGAATTGTGGAAAATTTTCTTTTCACGGAAAACACATCTTTTACGTTTTATATTTCCACAGAAAGGTGAATTTTTGTATGATTTTTACGAATTTAACGACAGCGAGGCATTCTATTGGACGAGGTGTGTAGCGACAATCACGTTGCCATGGTAACGAAATGATAAACTGTTGTTTTTTTCTTGTTTATCGCCCCGTTTTGCCCGTGTAATGCTTGAAATGGACCTCAGATTTAACAGGGGACACTTTGTGATCTCTTACACAACCACCTACTGAAGCCAAGTTGCATTGTAATGAATTCCCACTGGGAGCCCTCAATCCCAAACGCCCCAGGCAAGGATAAGTTATGGGAAGAAGCGAGCCCGGAGGCGAAAAGGAGCGGGAGCTAGCTAGGATGATAACAAAGGTCATCACTGCGGGGAGGAGGGGGGGACGCCGAGCTTTCGACTGGCGAACGTTTAACGAAAAGAGACTTAACCAGGCCAAAACAGGCCTATTTATACAAAACCTGTGTGAAACATAGCACGCAGGAGACTACGAGTGCGTGGGAATTTTTATCCTTGAATTCCGAAGGAATTTGGGGCGTTTGTGCGAGATGGCCCCAGTGAGAATAGCATTGATTTTTTCTCTGGAAACCGTTCCTCTGACCTGGGAAGAACTAAGTCTAAAGAAGTGCTTTTATTTCCCGACTCCTCCGGGTTACTCTTTAACCATACTTTTGGTAAGACATTAAGGGGAAATTCCGCACGCTTTTTTTTCTGTAAGGAGTTCTAGTAATTCTGTTATTTGTCCGGTGCGTAATTTTATGTTGTACCTAAATATCTGGCGTCTGATTAGTGTAGATATTTCTCAAAGCTATTTATTCCCCGCTACCAACAAAGCTGGCCACATTTCCGATAAACCCTTCATTGGTTCTTCAGTTTATAATCGTTTTAAACAGTATCTTAAGGATGCTGGCTTAGACGGCGGCGAAACTCCCCACAGCCTTCGCACCGGATGTTCTATTACTTTGGAACTGTTGGGAGTTTCCAAGTCTGATATTGCCAAGCACATAGGTTGGCGCTCTACCAGGATGTAAATGAACTGAAGAACTTCAGTCCGGTTTTTCCGTAGTTTATATTAGTTTTACCTTTCCCTACTTTGTAGCTGTATGTCTTGAAAGTTGTAAACTTTGCAATAAAGCTTTTTGAGTTATGGGGAGGATTACGGTCATCTGTGTATTTTGTTGGAACGTTACCACCCTGCCTAGCTATCGGGAATAGCAGCCGTAGGGCTCGCTTCTTCTCATAACTTATCCTTGCCTGGGGCGTTTGGGAGTGAGGGCTCCCAGTGGGAATTCATTGCAAAGGAAAATAAGATCCCTACTGAGGATATACAAAAGCAAAGGCGAATTGTTTGGTTTCCTAAGTTTAGACAGGATGGAACGTGCCATAACCATAAATTTATTTGTAAAACGGGGGACGGCCTTACGAGGCTGTACCCGAGCCTGGGCTTGCTCTTCTCGTATACACTTCAAATAAGCTTTAATAGAGGGATGGGAGACTGGGTTTCCAATACCTAATCGGTCGTCCCATTCTCCTCCCAAACCCTCCTCAACAAAAATGGACCTGAGTTTCCCAATTAGGCTGTCCACAGTTCCAGCAGCCAACCTGGTAGGACATGAACAGGAAACGCGCTGGCGTTGGCCCAGGCCTGGGCAATCCAAGAGGTGAACAAGGGTCTTCCCTGAGTTATCCTTCCACACTAGAAACCTCTTAATGTCGGATGGAGAAGCGGAAGGAAGGGCCTTCAAAACCGGGAGAGAAGAAAGAAAATTTACAAGTTCCTTGTGAAGGGAAGACTTCTGACGTTCATAACTCCTGTTGGACTTTGCTTCAGCCAGGCGTTTTAAACGATCATCGATTGCTTGAAAGTCGATCTTCAACCGCTTAGAAGGATGTTGGGAAGCTGAACAAAACTGGCGGAAACCGCACTTCTGGCAGAGGTTGAAATCGGCATCTTTAAGGTAGCCACAATCAAGGCAAGGAACAGCTGGTTTCCAGATTCTAGGTCGTTGAATCTAAATAAAGGATAGACGGAAGCGAGTTGGTAATCCTGAAAGCATACAAATCCCAAGGTAAAGGACGCGTGGAGAAAACGCGGTGCGGAGATGGAAATAACACGACGTCGAGATCAGCTTTATGGCCCAGGACGACAAAATGAGAGGCCCTTGCGTGAATAAGGGGCCACCAATATGGAAGAGGAGATAGTTTTGGAACCACAATGGTGGACGAGAACAAGGCCTTACTAAGAAAGCGGAGAAGAGGACCAACTAAGATGAATGGTGGAAAAACATATGCGTTCTCTTGACTGGCCACATTTTGAGCAAAAACATTAACCCCGTGGGAGCCCGGTGTTGGAAAAGGCGTAAAGTGAGGAAGCGGTGAACCAGAACAGCCAATTTGAGCGTTGGAGTCGAGCGCCATCAAGTCGACGGTGTGTGGGCCAAAGAGGTTTTCCAACCCCTTCCACGCCTCGGGGGCAAGCATGCAGTCCTTATCGGACAAAACACGAGAAAGAGCATCAGCCCGGTTGAGAGGAGAGGGGACGAATTGGAGACAGAGGGAAATATTCTGGGCGAGAAGAGTTTGGAACAATTCCTTGAGAGCATCGTTCAGCGGTTTACTCTTGCTCCCCTGTCTTTCCCAGGCCTGGATAAGCGTAAGGCTGTCCACGTGGGCGTCCACGCGACAATTTGAAAGACTTTCCAGCTTTTAAAGTGTTAACGAGTGCGAGGGATTCCTTTACTGCAATAGATTTGTCTCTCACGTCTTCTCTCCAAATGTCTCGAGTCTCCAAAGGTGGCCCGGAGGGGTTGTAAATTATGCCGCCCCAGGCAAACTGGGATGCGTCATTGGTTACATTCACTACTAAATGACGCTCATCCATCCAGGGGAGATGCTCGGACCAGGAATCTAAAAACCGCCAATGAGCTATCTCGGAACGAAGATCACCAACAACCTTGATAGACCGAGAGGAACGATTTGCCAGAGAAATAGCGCGGTAAACTTCTCTCGCGTATAACTGAGCAGCCGGGACAGCTAAAGAGAAAGAGGTAACCTTGCCTGCGAATCGCTGAAGGGTCTTGATAGACACTGTTCGGCGCTGGAGAATGGAGTCACGAAGGGAAGCAAACTTGATCCTCTTATCTTGTGGAATAAGGAAAGCTTGAAGGATAGAATCAGACAGAAAACCCAAAAACCTGATCCTAGTCTGGGGAACAAGAACGGATTTGCAGAGGCCTATGAAGTATCCAAGGCGAACCAAAACTGAGCAAACAATAAAAGCAGCAGCCTCAGCAAGCTGAAAATTGGACCACCTGAGAGAATCTTGAAGATCTCGGCGTAAAGCTAGTTGGCCGACATGGCGGTCGTCAATATATTGGCTGCAGGGAACACCAAGAGAGCGGATGTGACATGTTGCCGCCAAACCGACCGTATGATAGACATAGGCGCTGGCCTTCCAACCAAAGGGTAAGGTCTTATAACAAAAATACCAACCTTTCCACTCTAAACCCACAAAGGTGAAACTGTCAGGCGACAACTTGATGTGGTCATAGCCACTTTTGTCATCGAAAGTAGTTTGGAAATGAGATTTAAACACATAGCGAGGTAAGCCAGAAATGTAATCCAGCGAAAGCGGAAGATCTTTAATCCACAAGTTCAAAAAACGCTCATCGTGGCACATTCTAGGCTTAGTGGGCTTCACCGTGATGGGCAAAACCAGATGGGGTGGCTGAACAGGGGCAACTTTTCCCCAAACCAGGAGTGAGCCGTTTTTAACTCGGGCAAGGATAGTGGAACTAATGAACTCCTCGAAATCGAGACACGATTTGCTATTGGGAAAAAACGCCGTCAGGGGAGTAGCAGAATTATAAAATTTCCCCTGGAAGTCGCCTTTGAAGGGGGCGAAAAAATCGGAAATGTTGACCCCGCGGGCGATGTAGGAAAGAATCTCATCCTTTTTTGGGTGTTCTGATAGAATGAAGTTCCAGAAAGACTGGTGCCAACTCAGTTCCCCAGCCACAAAACTACTGGGATCTCGGAAAATAACATCTTGAGGAGTGGCGTGAGCGATTTCCTTGGAAACCATGTAGGGCGAGGGGTTCGGGCCTGCAACGCGAGGCTTTTCCCCTTTCCAATTGCACCACTGAACAGAATTTGAAGAGACTTGGTCCGGGTGAAAATCAAAACGAGGTTTCTTGCACGGGGGCGCCTAAAACAAAAAGGACAACGAAAAAAGCGCCATGGAAACATGTAGAAAGGGAGAAAAGCCAACCGCGAAGCAGCCCCGAAATACCCCGTCCAGGGACAGAGCAATTAAGGGTATAAGAAGACCCCTTCGAAGGCATACCAGCGGTTAGCAAAAAAGAGCGAAACAGACACAAAGTAATCGATAAAACAAACTTTAATGATGCGCAGATTCCCATTACAGGAGAACACAGGGATAAGGCAAACGATCAATGGCACCGAAACTCAAATATATTGCAAGAAAAACATCACTTTTTAACAGCTTTGGAGACTAATGGGCAATTTCTAGCAAAATGACCAACTCTTCTGCAATTAAAACAGCGTCGAGGAAAGGTTCCGGGCCCGGAGTATTGTGGCCTGAAGCGTCCCCCGCGACCAAATGAGCTTCCGGGATAGGGACCTGGACGCGGGACGTCGGAATTGTCTCCCCAAAAGTCAAAAGCCTGTCCCGGAGCTGAACTTCTAGGAGAAGAGTGACCTTTAAAAATCTTCCGGATCTGGGAAGCCACATCTCTTTCATCCTTATCCCCAAGGAGTTGCAGCACCACTTCAGCAAGCGAGTTGGAGTTTGCAAGGGGGCGGCACTGTTTGAAAATAGCATCGAACTTCTTGCGCTGAGGGTGGTTCGCCTCCCTAGCGTGATCTGACAATTGTTCTAAGGCCGCAAGGAGGGCGAAAGGATCGAGAAGCGCGGCAGGACGAGAGGCGAGAAGTCTAACTGATTCCAAGGACTGGTTTACTTTAGAAACGTCTAGGGCCGATCGCAAGGTCTCTACCGTTTGGCGAAGGTCCTCATACCCCTGCGAAGGGATGAAAATCTTGTCACATAAACGCTTACTACACAGAAGTGAAAACTAACTGACGACACACAGACACAAGAGCTAAACCTGAGACACAGGCGAGAAAACTAAGTTTGTAACACAGACTAAAAGAATAAATTTGTCACACAGACGTGACCACGAAGACTAAACTTGCCACAGGCGTGAAGGTTAAACCTGTAACACAGACGCGAAGACTAAACTTAACACACAGACGGGGACAATAAGTTTGTCACACGGACGGAACAGTAAACTTGTCACACAGACGCAAAAAGCTAAATTTCACATAGACCGAAGACTTGTCACACAGACTTGTCACACAGACGGAATATAGACGCGAAAACTAGATCAGTGTCACACAGACTTGTCATACAGATGGAACACTAAACTCGTCACACAGACGCGAAACTAAATTCGTCACAGAGTTGTCACACAGACTTGTCACACAGACGGAAAACTAAACAGGTCACACAGACGCAAGACTTAAGACTTAAAAGACTTAAAACTAATAACACAGAAGCGAGAACCGAGCTAAACGAACACAAGAACCAGGAAAACACAACTTCCGGAGCCGCCAGTTGGGGCGCAGGAACCACGTTGTCGTTAGCGTTCTGTGCGTTGTTGACACCAGCAGCGTCAGCTGGAGCCGGAGGCGCGACGACTGGCGGGTCGACGGCCGCTGCAACGGCCCCATCGGCGGGGGCAACAGGGACTTGGTCCGGCATGGAAGACGAAGGAACTCTTCAAAGATGGCGCAGCGATGACCGGGTAAGAGAGGAAAAAACGCCGAGCTTTCGACTGGCGAACGTTTAACGAAAAGAGACTTAACCAGGCCAAGACAGGCCTATTTATACAAAACCTGTGTGAAACATAGCACGCAGGAGACTACGAGTGCGTGGGAATTTTTATCCTTGAATTCCGAAGGAATTTGGGGCGTTTGTGCGAGATGGCCCCAGTGAGAATAGTGGTCTGAAAAACTGTAGCTGTGTGAACCCGAGGAGTTTATTTACATATCGTGGAAATTGTCTAGTGGATTATGACTGGAGAAAAGCATCGGAGTCGTAACAGAAAGAAGAGAAAAGGAAAAGGGTTCCTAGGAATTCCCCCACACGCAAAATCTGTGGAAGAATCAGTATTGAAAGATGATGAAATCGCTCGATCGAAAAACCGGGAACATCTCGGGAGCAGTCACTCGATGCAAGTAGCAGCACAGGCGGCCCAAGCGCGAGATGTGACTCTTGCCTTCGAGCGGTTACAAAGAGATTTACAAGGGTTTGTAAGGGAACTTTACACTGATTTGCTTTAAATACCTAAAATGTAATGTTGTGTGAATAAAATTGACTTACATGGCTTTACTTTCGTATTCGTTATTGTTCCACGGTGTTTGACGCCGTTTTGAAGTGTTTTCAGGGAGTTAGCGCTGCCGGTGGTGTCTCACTAGAAATAAACACAAGGCTGGCTGGCTCAGAATCCAACCGTCGTTCTGCGAAGACCAAAATATTCCCGAGGAATAGACGTAACCGCTTCAAATCACGATCAGCCGAAGCGTGAATAACTAACTCGCTTCCCAGTACGTCGGTCGCTGGTTTACAAATCTTATCGCAACGGCCTGAAAAGCGCTCATTTACCAGCTCAAATCTGTCCCTCTCGCTGCTGCATTATTCGCAAGCGAACGGTTGTGATACACTCGGTCGGGGTGGGACGGAACTATTGCCTACATGCAAATCAACACCGTACGAGGGTACACTGCGTCAGATTTCACCGGAAACCCCGCGAAATGCCGCGAATGCAAAAAGGAGTTCAAACAGTTCAACAGTAGCCCTTAAGCGTGATAAGTAAGTAAGTAAGTCTAATTTTTTTTTAAACAGGGTAGCCCATTCAGCTCTAAGGCTGGTCTCCATAGGGGCCCTGTATCTTAAAAATAGTTTACACTTAGAACTATTAAAATACCTAATAAAAATACTGCCAGAATTTTAAAAACTAAATTACAAAGCAAAACAAAATACAAAATCACATTTCAAGGCTAAAACCAAAGTTAAGATAAAAAGAAATGCCTTGCTTGACGGCAGAACGTTTGAATGTTTTTACTATTTACAATGTTCAACGGGAGTTTGTTAAAAATTTCTGCGCCAGTAAAAAGAAAGGTCCTTTTCCCAAAATTTCGTTTAACATTTGGTAGGGATAGCCTCATACTTTGCCGTGTGGAGTAATTGTGAATGTTCGAAAATCTAGTAAAATATAATGAAAAGTAACTAGGAACTAATGATTGAAGACAGAGAAAAACGAGTTTAGCCTTGTGATAAGAGCGTCTGCTGGAAAGAGTCGGCCAGTGCAGCTGATGACATCAGACTAGCAAAAATCACCACTAAGCCTCGGTTTGAGCGTGCAAAACGCAAATTTTACCATGAACAAATTCCCAAAGCAGCTAAGATGAAAGGAATACCCACGTGAAAACAACAGGAAGAGGACGAAGGTTTGAGGAAATGTCGCGCAAACGAGGCTCGGTGGTGAATTTTGAGCATGTTACGTAATCGCACATAAGACGTGTTCTCTTCAGAGGTAAAATTCAACAGTTCTTTTAGTTCCGTCCCACCCCGACCGAGTGTTGCTTTTGTCGAACGGAAGCGGTCGCTAAGCTTCGATTTTCAAATCTGGTATCACAACCGCTCGCTTGCGAATAATGCAGCTGCGAGAGGGACAGATTTGAGCTGGTAAATGAGCGCTTTTCAGGCCGTTGCGATAAGATTTGTAAACCAGCGACCGACGTACTGGGAAGCGAGTAATAATAATAATAATAATAATACTTTATTTGTCCACGTGTCACCTAGGAGCTAAAAGCTCGTTTAAACGTGAACGTGAAACAAATTACAAATACTGAGCTAATAAAAAATTATGATAAATAATAGAAGTATTGTTAAACTATATGATATCTAATTAGTATGTAAGATGTAATTATGTATAATATCTAATTTGCAATCGAATGTACATTAAAATTAAAATTCGAAGAATTAAAATAATTCATATGTATGCTATATGGGACACCTGTGTGTCCAGCCCAGCCTCCAAGATCCAAAGTTAAAGCCTTGCCATAAACGAAATCAACGCGCGCTTAAAAGCGGCCAAGTCAGGACACTCTCTAACTTTAGTGGGTAAACCATTCCAAAGCTTGGTAGTTAAATATGACCATGACTTATGCATATATTCTAAATTGAAAGATGGCAGCATGAGGCGTGTGCTAGCCCCCCTCAGATTGTAATTTACAGTTAAAACCGGAGTACCCTGAGAAAAACCTCTCGACGCAGAGTAGAGATTCAACGACAAACTCGACCCACATATGATGCCGGGTCCCGGAACCCCGGGCATAATGGTGGAAGGCGAGCGCTCTCACCACTGCTCCAGCACTGCTCCCCTGGGAAAATGGAAAAGTTCAAAGAAATCGAGGACAATCGAAAATCGAACTCTACCGAATCTAATCGATTAGTTCGATAATTGAACACAATCGAACCAAAATATTTCTGTGCGAGTTCGATTGCGTTCGATTATCGAACTCAATGGAACCCAATCCAACTCAATCGAACACCGTTGAAAAAATCTTAACTTCGCCCAAAATACCACTAGATATATGAATTAACAGTCTGTTTTAATTAATAACTAGCTTGTAATATGTTGATTAAACAAGACTTTGGAAGTGGAAATTACATTGACTTTGCCATTTTGTAAACGAAAGAATAGACAGACTTTAAAAAAACTGAACAAGAATATCCTGCAAAATAAAGTTTAACCGGCAATGAAAATTACCTGGGAAAATTAACCTTACTTCACTGTAACTTTTCTATTATATATGGTTCAGTCCTGACCCTGAAGACTAAGGAATGGCAGCCGGCTGAATGTTTTACGACTTTGGGAGCACATAGGATTTACCGGGGATTCACATTGCCCCGGCCATGACGGTATTTCCGCCAAGATCCTGAGGGACGGAGCTGAGGAAATATTTCTATCACTCTCTACTCTCTACAATTCGTACATCAAAAAGGGACTGAAAAGGAGACTGGACTCCAGACTGGACAAGGCGTCTGAATCAGCTGTCGCTCAAACGTCGCTCCAAAGGCGAACTTAATCGAGTTTGGCTCGGCGATTGGACCAGGCCTTAGGCTGCCATAGCAACAGTACAAAAAACACCTTTGATCTTAGCTTAATCACGTGTTACTAAACGACGACTTGGCGATCTTCAGTTTTTTGTTAATTAAATGTGATAAGCATGTTAATGTGCAACGTTTTGCGAATTTCGAAAATATTTGTCAAGGGAACTCAGAGCCGCCTTAAAGTTTCAACATTTTAAGGTGGCTTTGAAGAATTTGTTTAAGTTTTGGAAAAAAAATAAACGTTAAATCTTGAAAATAGGGTTTCACCTTGCCGTTTTTAATTTATTTGCCATAAAGCTAAAATTAAGGGTGCTTTTATTGCTATGGAAATGGGACTATTGCGCCATAAAAATAATCACGACTCGTTCATCAATGACTGGGCGTTTGTGTCAGTGATACCAATATTGCAACGTCCCGCACTCCATAAAGACTGGTAGTGTCGATGTCTCGGTACATGGTTTCCCTGGCAAAAATTGTAAGTCAGCTGATTAAAACTATCGGAAATTTAAAAAAAACTTGACTGGAATGGCTGTTTTCATAGTCACCCATACAATATGGTTTGAGCAAGAAACAAGAAACAAGAAACTTAAGTGTCAAGCAAGAAAAAAAAAACATCTCATTAATAACTACTTATTAAATAAATAAAAAAAGTAATAATTTTTTTTCAACGTATTGGGAGTCTTTACACCAGGCTCCCAAAAAATCAATTTAGCGAGAAACTTAAAGGGGCTACGTCACGGTATTTTGAGTTATTTCTACCATCGACAAAATTATCTCTAAATTCAAGGAAACCCGAAAATAATACTTTACAAAGATAGACAAACACTAAAGAGATAATAATAAACCATAAAGGAACAAGGATGGTTAAGGATGGAGAAGATTGACACGGATTACAAATAACAAAATTGAAAAATTGAGGCTAAATTTTTCAAACCGTTTAACCGTGACGCAGCTCCTTTAAGTGTCAATTAAGAAAAAAAAAACATCTCATTGATAACTACTTACTAATAAGGCAATATGACTTTCTGCTTTGTCTTTGAAGGCCCGTTATCGAGCCATGGGCATTGCGGGGAATATTGACAGATTCAGACTTCAGTAATGACATGAAGTGATGCAACATTTTATAGACTGCAGGTGTTGTCGCATGCATATTTTATTACGTTCAAAGACGAAAAATTAAAAAAAAAGTAATATTTTTTTTTTCAACGTATCGGGAGTCTTTACAGTAGGCTCCCAAAAAATCAATTTAGCGAGAAACTTGAGTGTCAAGCATGAAAAAAAAGCATCTCATTAATAACTACTTATTAATAAGACAATATGGCTTCCTGCTTTGTTTTTGAAGGCCCGTTATCGAGCCATGTAATTAATTTTGTAAGCAAAAACACTGCGATGTCACTACCCTTACCCCTGACCTTGGATTTTTTGTCTACGATGTACGAGAAGGGCTTATCTTCTTATAGTACTATCAACACAGCTAGAAGTATGTTGTCATCAATTGTACAACTTAACATCAATTCCTCTATTCCATTTGGACAATTACCTATTGTTCGACGGTTTATGAAAGGACTGTTTGAGCTTCGTCCTGCACTACCTTGATACAAATAGATCTGGGATTTGCATATTGTATTTAATTATTTTCGTGGAAGACCTGCTACCCCAGAACTCAGCTTAAAGGAACTCACATTAAAGTTGACATTTCTTTCGAGCCTCCTAAGTGGACAGAGATGTCAGACAATCAAATACTTAAACACTGACAACATGGAGCTAACAACTGACAAATGCATTTTCCTTATTACAGACAAAGTGAAACAAATTCGTATAGGGACCCATATCCCCCTTTCGTTTGTTGCTTATCCTAAGGATAAGAAGTTGTGTATTATCTCCCATCTGCAAGAGTATCTAAAACGAACGACTCCCTTTAGAAAGGACAGTAAGCAATTGCTTCTAAGTCATGTAAAGCCACATGGCCCCGTCAGGAAGGACACAATTTCCAGATGGTGCAAGTTGGTGTTACCCTCTGCAGGAATTGATACATCCAAGTTTAAAGGGCACGGTACAAGAGCCGCATCGTCCTCCCACCTTGCAGGTCATAATATAAACATTAAGGACATTATGCTCTCTGCAGGATGGTCAAATGAGAGGACTTTTCAGCAATTTTACCACAAGCACTCTGACCCTGAGTTTAATTTTGGCCAAGAGATCCTAAGGACATTGGCGCAGAAATAATAGATCTTTCTCGGATCTGGTGTATTTGTTATATTCTCATCCTATCTAGTTGTATGTATTCTCAAGAGATACATATATATTTTATATTTGGCATTAATAAAGGCATTGATGGTATTTTAGTATTCCCTCAGTTGAGCAAGAAGTTTTCACAGATAAGTGCTTGCAAAACCATTTTCTTGTTATCTTGAAATTAACATGATTGGCATTTGATTGATGTAATAAACATTCATAGTCTACTGTATTGCCTGTGCCAATTTATACATTAGCTATGCCTCAATGACAGCTCCAAAATCTCGTACCACTCCGTAACGACCTATGGCTGATGACGACATAGAATTGAAGATTAAACGAGAGTTACCCGTAAGTTGAAGTTTGATATGGATTCTATGAGTCATCAGCCGGGAGTGTAGGTGTTGTTCGTCCTTCCTGTGTCCATCCTTGTGTTGTACCCCTCAAAACTAACTTTTATGTCATTGAGGTCATTATCTCCCTCATAAGAAAGCGATATTAAAT
>OZ026606.1:22945072-22960072 GCA_964020085.1 Micromussa lordhowensis
GGATAATATGATCTAATGGCCGAGTGTCAATGTACTCATTTAATAATTTACTCGCCAGTACATCTTTCCAATTTGATGTAGTAGGTTGAGCCATTTCCCAAGAAGGACATGTTCTCAGTAAGATACTATGCTAAAGATATTGCAGACGGTTTTCAGTTATTACACTGCAGACTTGTTTAATTTTTACTCGGAAAGACAGTTACCTGAACAGGATTGACCATCTCCTGCAAATCCTTCCTTACAAGTGCAATTATGTCCGCCAACAGTGTTGGTGCAGTTTGCATTCACGTCACAGTTATGGCTTCCTATCTTGCATTCATCGATATCTACAATATAAAAAAGTCGAGGCAACCCGGTGTCGATGCGAGTGCAATAAGTGATTTACAATACGAGAGATATATGAAAATTCTCTCAAAATTGCTCGAGCATTTTGACGAGTGCAGTTGGAAAGAATTTTCAAATATCCCAAGTTGTTCAAGTCCTTAATAGACCTTTTTCGCTTGTACATGTTGTTTTCCCAATACAGATCATGTGATGATACTCAGGAGATTTGATCCTTTGTCTTGCTCATTAAAAAGAGTACATGCAAACATATTCATGGTTGCATGCTCTCTTTTTAATGAACAAGACAAAGGATCAAATCTCCTGAGTATCGTCACATGATCTGTATTGGGAAAACAAAATGTACAAGCGAAAAAGGTCTATTGCTCGCGCTTTCATATGATTACCAATTTATTTGCAATTTGCAAAAAGAGCATGCGTGGACACGATGTGCGGTGGCACGTTTTTTGAGTGAGCGAGCGCTCGCCCCTAAATTTCTCAAATTTATGAAGAAATCACAGTCCTCGACAGCAAAAATTTAGTAAATAGGTCAACAATTCATGACAGGGAGAGGAAAAAAACATAAAAGGGGAGAAAGAGGCTCGACTGACGAGGAGATAGCAACTCCAAAACGATCAAATATGGCGACATCGCTGGGACAAGGTGAAGACGTATCTCTAGAGACACATCAGCCAACAAACGAACAGCAGAAGCCAGAACCTACCCTACTTGAACTCCACGAGATGCTGGTGGACATTCAGATAAACGTTAATAACATTCTACGTGAGAATAAAGAGATACGCAACGAGATGGAAGGGTTGAAATTTACGGTTAGCCGACAGACCAACGAAATATCCACTCTCAAAACTCACTTGCAGAAGATGGACAATCAGTACCAAGAAATCGAAAAACAGCTTTATGCAGCGAAAAGGCACGTGGATGAGCAGCAAGAGGAAATCAGTGAATTGTACGAGTTACAGGATAAACTGGAACAGTATACCAGGAAAAACTCTTTAGAAATCCATGGAGTGCCAGAGAGCGCGTATACATCGACTGAAGAGGTGGTGCTCAAATTGGCGGAGGCGCTACAGGTACCAATAAACCCAGTCGATATTGAGATCAGCCATAAATTGAACAGAAAGGGGAACAAGCCGATAATAGCGAAATTCGTAAGTCATAAAACTAAAACCAGTTTGTACAAGGCGAGAGTCAACTTGCGTAATATAAAGCTGCCTAATCTGTTCCCGGGAAGTCATTCTCCTGAATCCAAAGATAGGATTTCTATTTACGAAAGTTTGACCTCCTATAGAAAGAAAATAGTTAATGAGGCAAATACGATGAGGCGAAATGGAGAACTATTGAAAGTATGGACGATGGACGGTCAAATCTATATTAAAACCTCGCCAGACGGAAGACCAATTAGGATAAGGGAACTGGATGATCTAAAATCCTTATAAAACAAATTAAAGCGATAACTTAAGTAGATTGGGGCAGAGATCGGGAGAGGGAGAAATTTTCCCTGGAAGAGGAAACCTCTTAGAACGTTTTCTAGCTTGTAGTTGTTTGTTTCTTTGTTTATTTGGTTAGTTTTACATTTTTTTTCTGTTTGCCTGTTCTGTATTCGTGTTACAACAGTAGCTTTGTTTTCTTTTCTCTCTCACAGTGATTAATTTGCATTTTTAAGGACCTTATGTGCTAACAATGCATAAGAACACAATGTGGGATATTTTATCTTTAAACGTCAGGGGAATTAGAGACCAACTAAAAAGGAGGAGCATTTTTGCATATCTTAAAGATCATTCACCAAAAATTATCTTTCTGCAAGAAACGTATTCCGAACCAAGCGATGAAATGATATGGAAGAGCGAATGGGGAGGCGAGATGTTTTTTTCTCATGGAACTAAACACAGTAAAGGGGTATGCATTCTTATTCACCCTTCGATCCGGAGTAAAATTGATTGTATTTTTAACAGCAATACGGGACGAATGGTGTTAATTACAATGGAATTCAACTCGCTAAAGCTGTCACTCTGTAACGTTTACGCACCTAACAATCAGTCCGACCAACTGACTTTTCTACAAGAACTAAACAATGTGCTCATTGATAAATCAGAACTTTCCACACTTATAGTTGGTGGCGATTGGAACTGCACTCTCACAAAAAAAGATAAAGTGGGCGGCACCGCTTGGAAACCGTCAAACTATAGAAATCTGCTTTTGACAACAATGGAGGCTTTTGACTTAATAGATATTCAAAGAGTACGCCACCCGCAACTACGAAAATACTCTTATGTATCCAAAGCCTTAAAACTTAAATCAAGAATTGACTTTTTCCTAGTTGCCCAGAATTTGACACGGTTTGTTAAAAAGAGTGACATTTACCCGTCTGTGGCACCGGATCACCAAGCAATTTACATGTCTTTGTCGGGGAGTAATGAAACACCTCGCGGACCAGGGCTTTGGAAATTTAATAATACCTTACTGGACGATGAAAAATACCTGGCTAATATTCGTAAAACGTATTTTTCTGCAAGCGAAATGTATTCAGCCGTAAAAGACAAACGTTTGTTTTGGGAAATGTTAAAAATGGAGTTTAGATCAACAACCATCTCCTTTAGTAAAAACAAAAGTAAATTACTACATGTTAGAGAAGAAGAAGTTAAGAGTCGACTCGAAGAACTGGATCATATAATCTGCAATAATTTTAACTCCCCCGGTATAGATCCCATTCTAAATGAATATGATAATCTTAAAGCAGAGTTACAGTCAATTTATGGAGAAAGGAAGATCTGCTATATTTAGATCGAAATGCCGCTGGGTAGAAGAAGGCGAACGTTCAACCAAATATTTTTTTAATTTAGAAAAGAAGAACTACAATAAGAAAACTATCACTGAACTTCATGCAGAAGATGGAACAACAATTAAAAATGAGAGACAGATATTAGATAGTATCGAAGAATACTATAGCCAATTATATAAAACAGTAACTAATTTTGAGCAAAAGGATTTTGATAGTTTCATTGAACCACTGACAATCTCAAAACTCACGATTGAAGACAGAGAGAAAATGGAAGGTCCTCTCTCCTTTGATGAATGTAGAAAGGTCTTGGACACATTCGAGAGCGATAAAACGCCAGGAGAAGACGGTTTTACTGTTGAATTTTACAAAACTTTCTTTGATTTGATAGGACAGGATCTGGTTGCGAGCTTCAATGCTGCTTACGAGCTAAATGAACTTTCCATATCACAAAGGAGAGGAATTGTCACTCTTATACCAAAGGAAGATGGTTCATTACTAGAATTACAAAATTGGAGACCAATAACCTTACTTAACGTCGATTGTAAAATTGCAACTAAAGCAATAGCCAAAAGAATAGAACCATATCTACCATCTTTAATACATAGTGATCAAACTGGTTTTATCAAAGGAAGATATATTGGAGAAAATATTCGTCTAATTGAAGATGTGATGGAATACACAAAGCTGCATAACATACCTGGAATTTTAGTATCACTGGATTTCAAAAAAGCTTTTGATTCATTAGAATGGGGATACATAATGAATACACTACGCGCCTTTAATTTCGGGACCAGTATTATGCGTTGGATTAGCACTTTTTATACAAATATTGAAAGTGCAGTTATAAATAACGGTTTTTTAACAAACTGGTTTAAGCCATCGAGAGGTGTAAGGCAGGGATGTCCGCTTTCTCCCTTTTTATTTGTTCTGTCAGCTGAACTGTTAGCAAACAAGATAAGACAAGACACAAAGATAGTAGGTATTAAAATTCTGGAAAATACAATTAAATTAAGTCAATTTGCAGATGACACAAACTTGTTTTGTGCAGATTTGGAAGCAGTTAAAGAAGCCTTGAAATTAGTCGATGAATTTGGAAGGTTGTCAGGCCTAACTTTAAACGTTAAGAAATCTAAAGCAATGTGGCTGGGGAAATGGGAAAAAAATAAAAGCAATCCCTTAAATCTAAAATGGATGCGCAGTCCAGTGCGTATATTAGGGGTTCATGTTTCGTATAATGATAAGGAAAACAATGAATTAAACTTTCATCTTAAAATACGCAAGATGCAAACAAATTTGGATATATGGAGAGCAAGAAATCTCACATTGTTTGGAAAAGTTCTGATAATCAAGTCTCTAGGACTGTCACAGCTCGTTTATTCAGCCTCGACGTTAAACGTTCCTGAGGAAATCACACCAATTCTAAAAACAAAACTATTTAACTTTCTGTGGAACAACAAAAAAGACAAAATTAAAAGGGAGGGGCTTTAATTACCAAGACCTCAATAAAGGCGGACTGCGTATGGTAGACACAGAAATAATGTTCAAGGCTCTAAAACTGGCCTGGATTCCTAGACTTTTGTTGCCAGGAAATCCAAAATGGAAAACAGTCCCAGATTACTATCTTAAAAGAGTAGGGGGTCTCAACTTTTTATTAAGATGCAATTATGACGAAAAATACCTAACCTCACTGCCGGTGTTCTATGGAAATATTCTAAAGTTCTTCAGAGAATTAAAAACTCTATATATTCATAGTAGAGACCAAACTATAATTCTACACAATAACAAAGATATACTCGTTGGAGATAGACCCTTTTTTATTAGGGAATGGTATCAAAATGGCATTCTTTCAATCCAAGATCTTCTAACATCGACCGGTCAACTAATGTCGTATCAGGAGTTTTTGGACAATTACCACTGTAAAAAGACTAATTTTCTTCAATACTATCAGGTCATTAGTGCCATCCCGAAACACCTGCTAACTTTGGCAAGAAATGAGGCTCCAATAAAGAAAGACCCTTACCTTAGCAATACCTTTAATTTTCAGCTTGACGAATCTACACAAATTGACCTGATTAAAATTCGAACTAGTGAATTTTACAAACTACTCAACACCAGGACACACACAGCAGAACATAAGGGTCCCCAAAAATGGGACAAGCACTTTGTAACAAAAAAAGATGTGTGGAAAAAACGTTTCGCCTCCCTCAAAACTCTATGTAAAGAGCCCAAGCTCAAGGAATTTCAATTTAAATTTATGCACCGAATTGTAGTTACAAAAAGAGAACTTTTTCGTTATGGTATCCAGTCAGACGATGACTGTGTATATTGTGGCGAAAGGGACTCCATTGATCATACTTTCAGTGACTGTACTTTTGTTAAAAAATTTTCACACGAGGTCATCAATTGGTTCAATCTAACGAACAAAACGCACTTTAACCCGTCCATACAAGAGAAACTGTTCGGCGTTACATCCGAACAATTTGGAAAAAATGCAGCGAAGAAATTTAACTACACACTCCTTTTTATGAAATACTACATTTACACTAACAAACTGCAGACTAGTTCAATCTTACTTGCTGATTTTGTAAATAAAATCTCGTTTAAATACAAAATTGAAAATTTCGAAGTATAAATAATAAGAGAAACCAAAGATGTCTCCTCCGCTTTCTTTTCCTGTTTCACAACTTGTATTATAATTAAAGTAATTCCTGGTCATAAAAAAAAAACAACTTAGTGATAGTTAGCTTAATTAGGTTTTCAGCAACAGTGTTAGATATAGCATATAGATATGGTGAATTGAAGTATACTAGAAAACGGAATGGTTTACTTGACTCCCATTCTTCTAACTTTAATACTTATCAACCGAAAAGGAGTGCACCTGTAAATGTAAATTGTCAGTAAGTGATTCAATGTGTAATCTAGTAATTAATTGTAAGTAGTCAATCGTCATATGTAGTAAATGTTTCTAATTCTAAGCAAGCAATATGACGTACTGTAAGTAGGTAAAATAACATTCTGCAATGGCGATAATTGCGTTCGAAGAACGCTTCCTAATTTCGTGGGTTTCCTGTGAACGCTAGCGAAAGCTCAGAGGGCTTTTTTGGATCGGCGGGCGGGCGGGCGGGCAGTTATGACATCACATTCTCGTTGCGCAAAGGATTCTGCCTCGTGCGACATCGAACATCGGGTGGCTGAAGAATTTCGTATACGTAGTTGCTGCGGACTTGTTTATTTTGTATGTTCACGAGCACGATCGTCTAGGCTTTGGGATGTTAACTGTGGAAACAGCTGTATTAAATCCCCGGGCTGTATTTGATTGCATTTGTGGATTTAGTTCCAGTTGCGACAGAAAAGGTCAGTAGTATCCGGTCGAATATTATTTGGAATCAGTGGAAGAGTACTCTGAAGGAAAGATCCGTAAGAGTGAACCTGAACCAGGGAACGGAAATGTAAATACTGTGTACTTTGTTAATCAGGCCAGGGGAAATACTCGAATACGGAGTTTGTTTACGCGATCAACTAGCACGCGATTGCAAATGTTTACTCAGTTATATTTGAGCTTCCTGCTTTGAATAATGTTCGACAAGAAATATATACTTATACAAATTAGCTTTTGCGCTTAAACATTACGAGTCTATGTGACAATATTTAGCACGAAATTTGAAGGCTGATGTAAATTGTTTAGTCCTATTTTAAACTTGTGAGTCAGTGGAAACTGGTGCCGTCACGCAACGCAGTCTTCAACCAGACTGGTGTGGACTTTGTCACTGAAATATCTTTCTTTAAAACCCCGGTTGTTGATGAAAAAAAGTTGTTTTTTAGAGGTTGAGAGTCAGCTAGGGAGATCAGTTAAGGTATTTGTATAAACATTTATACGGCGTCGAACGCACTCTCATAATCTTTGATTACTACTAGTCACAATCATCAACTAGTACTGTATCAAGTTATAGGCCGATGTTAGTACTGTATTGTTAGCTGGAAGTTTTTTAATGTCAGTAATGCGTATTATTATTTGTAATGCAACATATGCCATGTAAAAACTAAAGGTTAAAAAAGGTTAAAAATGATAATAAAATAGAAAGGAAACGAAAAAAAAAAAAAAAAAAAAAATTTATAATATGACTGAGAAAATTACGAACGAGCGCAGGTTTACTTGCACTGCAGTAACTATGATGAATTGGCCTGCCCTCAGCCAATCATAATATCTCAGTCATATAATAAGTATAGGTAATCATACGGTTTCGAGTTCAATTTGGAATTAATTTGCACGAGTGGGTTGTTCAAAAAGCTGAAATTGTACGAGCCGCTTCTTTGTAAAGAATTTCAAGCCAAAGTAAGGCAAAACTCATCGTTTAATCGAAGTCTGAATCGCTCTCCGGCGACGACGCTAAATAGGCTTCACACTTAGAATGGCTGGTCTTGAAGACTTGCAGCTCTTGAAATTGAATGAAACCTGGCAGTAGTTGAAAGTGTTCAACAGATCTCGTTCTTGAGCTCTCATCATTGTCGGATTGAACGATGTGGAAGTTGTTTTAATCCAAACGCTGATGAATTGGGCATCGAAATCGGTTGCAATGACATTCACGCTCTCGGCGGTTGAAGAAATTGAGCTGAAGAGGGAAGCGACTCTTGCTGGCCATGAACTTCTCTGAATACTGTCGGTTGTGGATTGAAGCTATTCCTCCCTGTAATAATATACACGCAAAAATTTCATCATGCTGATTGGCTGAGAGCACGTCAATTAATCCCAAACAGTGCAGAAAGTTGGGGCGCTTTCCATTCGACAAAATTTTCCGGTTTGAAATTCCGGGTATTCCATGCGACGAATGGAACAGTATTTTCCGGTTCCTTGGACTAACAAGTTTCGCGCGAAAATACGAAATCAAACGGAGGACTCTTTTACCTTTGTTTACTTGCTTTCTGGTTGCTCGATCGACGACGCTGAAGTTAAAATAAACCATGTATTAGGTGAGGGTGACATAACTTTTATCGTAAGAATTTAAAAGGAGTCCGCGACTAGAGTTAGGGTACGATACCTTTTTATTTTCCTGACGAGTTCTACCCTGGGTTCCAGGGTAGACGAGTTCAAGAGTCGATTTCGAATGACGAGCGAGCTGTTCACGGCAGTTATGCTCACATTTCACGTAGCCCACAGGTATTTTCGCAGTACTCACTAAAGCGTGTCGAGGCATATCCACTGCAATGATGTTGAACTAAGATATTTCAGTCGTTTGTCAGGTAGAGCACTAATATTATGTTTAGCAGCTTATGCATCAGCCATGTTGAATTCGATTTCCAGGCTCGGAGAAACTAGGCCCGAGCAGGAATGGTCGAATGGAACGGAATTTTCCGGTCATTCCGATTTTCCGGAAAAGAGGGTGCACTCAAAACGTATTCCTAAATTTTCGAAAACTTTTCCCGGAATTTTTACCGTTCCATTCAGTTTCGGACCGGAAATCTCGGAATTTTTGGCCGAATGGAAAGCGCCCTTGAAATTGAGTGCAAAAATCTGAAATTAAATTGATTGACAGGAAAGTCGCGAAAGCCCAACAAAACAAAATGGCGGGCAGCTCAGAGGAAAGTGACAATGAGGAAAGTGACAGAGTTTGAAGGAGAACGCTGTGAACAAACACACCTTACAAAGCACAGGGTAAAAGTCTGGAAGTCTTGGGCTTCTCTAATGGGATATGATGAAAGCATTGAAAAGTACGAACCAGACCCTGAACAAAATCTTCGAGCTGTTTTACGCAACAGAGACGATCATTACGAACCTGATAGCCTTCGTGTGATGGTTACTGCTATCGACCGATACCTAGCAGATAAAGGGTACAAACACTGATCATTCGCGACAAAGAGTTTAAAAGCTCGAAGCAAGTTCTTGAGGGAAAAGCCAGACTACTGCGACAACAAGGCAAAGGCAAGCGGCCGAACAAGGCGAGAAGTCTGACAACAACAAGAGCCAGAGTCAAATTTGGCATGTACATTATTAACAAGTAATCAAATGATTTTTCTCGTGCAATTTGGAAGAAATAAGCACTCGAAAATTTTTCAAAGACTACAAATTGCACTCGCCTACGGGCTCGTGCAATTTTGTGTAGTCTTTGAAAATTTACTTGTGCTTATTTATTCCAAATTGCATTCGATTAGCTATACAAATTGTATAGCCGTCCAATGACTGGATGTTCTTGTGTACCTTAACAATTCCCGACCGCTCGACGTTCGCTTTCTTCAATTTGCCCACAACCGTTTTGCCAGCGCTGTGGCTGGTGAAATTTTTTTCGCTGCCGGCTTTCAGGAATGGTGCCTGCCGCAATGCTCTTCAACCTATCAGTTATTTTGTTTTCCCCCATTAGTTGTATTCTAAACCACACGTTGTCGTCTGGCATTCTGTTTGTCAGTTTGATGGAGAGGTAAAATGGACCAGTCGTCTTTAGGTTTTGAGGTTGGCGACTCACAAACTGCTTAAAAAGAGCTACTGTGCATCTTTCACCACCAACTGAACGGCAAACATTCGTGGTTGAAAATCGCAGAGCTTTTTGTGCAAGCCTCCTTGTCGGGTTTTGGTCTGCCCTTCAGTGAACTGTACGAACTTTACGCCATTGTCGTCGTCTATTTTCATGTCGTGATGTTTTTAACGGCCGCGGAGGCCAAAATACTGGGTAAGTAATCATCACATAGTGTTTACTAATGCCTCTGGGGTTGTCCTTCCGAATTTTCTCTCCTTCCATAGCACTTCTTCTTCTTCTTTCCTCAAATTTCTTGTTTTGTTGGGGCGCTTTCCACGACCGGCCTGTCGCAGTAATTTCTCTTTCCCTCCAAGACCTGCTTCGACTAGTGGAATTCCCGGTCTTTTACGATTGCCAATAGATACTGTATTTTCTTTCAAACGTCTGTCGAGTTCAGCAATCATGACTCTAAGGCTGTCTGGCTCATAATCTTGACCGTTTTGTTCTTCACTTTGGCGTAAAATTTCTCGAGTAATCTGTTCAGTTCAGCCGGTTCGTGTTCCTCGATTTCCAAAGCTATGCTCTTTCCTTCACATCGCGTCTTCCACACACTCAACCAAAACGACGTACTTTTGCTGGTGTTGATGTATTTTGATCCATTTCGTAGTTCTTCCGCCATTTCATTGTCCGTGGCCAGAGTAAACCTTTCTTGACTTACATGTAATGAAACCATTTTCTCTCACTCGAGAAAACTTTTTACAAAGTCTCCGCACAAAACGTTCGTAATTATTTTACGTGATATCATTGGCCTATAAAACTTTAATTCTATTGTCTCTCACCCCGATCAATACCCAGAATCTGGATGTGTAATTTCCACTGGTGTTACACTTTCTACATTGGTGTTACACTTGAACTACACTGCTCTCAGCCAATCAGAATCGAGTAATTTTTCACGTATGTTATTATAATCTGTACACAATACTTTAAAGAGTTGGTATTAGTCGGGGAACCCCAGTTATCAGTTGTACCTTTAACACATTGAAATAATGTCAATTTACCTGAACACGAGCTTCCATCTCCTGCAAATCCTTCCTTGCAAGTACAGTTATGTCCACCAACAGTGTTGGTACAGTTTGCATTCACGTCACAGTCATGGTTTCCCGTGATGCATTCATCGACATCTACATTGCAAACGATTAAAAAAGAACTTTTGGTATAAAGTAAACAAAAGTTATCTGATATTCAAAGAGAAGTGCAGGAGTTTAATTCTATTTTAACAAAAAAGCGATCAACATCAAAACCAAAGCTATGCTCAAAACAAAACACAGATGTAACATGCCAGCTCAACCAACCAACCACAACACTCAACCAACCAACCACACACTCAACCAAAACGACGTACTTTTGCTGGTGTTGATGTATTTTGATCCATTTCGTAGTTCTTCCGCTATTTCATTGTCCGTGGCCAGAGTAAACCTTTCTTGACTTACATGTAATGAAACCATTTTCTCTCACTCGAGAAAACTTTTTACAAAGTCTCCGCACAAAACGTTCGTAATTATTTTACGTGATATCATTGGCCTATAAAACTTTAATTCTATTGTCTCTCACCCCGATCAATACCCAGAATCTGGATGTGTAATTTCCACTGGTGTTACACTTTCTACATTGGTGTTACACTTGAACTACGTACACTGCTCTCAGCCAATCAGAATCGAGTAATTTTTCACGTATGTTATTATAATCTGTACACAATACTTTAAAGAGTTGGTATTAGTCGGGGAACTCCAGTTATCAGTTGTACCTTTAACACATTGAAATAATGTCAATTTACCTGAACACGAGCTTCCATCTCCTGCAAATCCTTCCTTGCAAGTACAGTTATGTCCACCAACAGTGTTGGTACAGTTTGCATTCACGTCACAGTCATGGTTTCCCGTGATGCATTCATCGACATCTACATTGCAAACGATTAGAAAAGAACTTTTGGTATAAAGTAAACAAAAGTTATCTGATATTCAAAGAGAAGTGCAGGAGTTTAATTCTATTTTAACAAAAAAGCGATCAACATCAAAACCAAAGCTATGCTCAAAACAAAACACAGATGTAACATGCCAGCTCAACCAACCAACCACAACACTCAACCAACCAACCACACACTCAACCAAAACGACGTACTTTTGCTGGTGTTGATGTATTTTGATCCATTTCGTAGTTCTTCCGCTATTTCATTGTCCGTGGCCAGAGTAAACCTTTCTTGACTTACATGTAATGAAACCATTTTCTCTCACTCGAGAAAACTTTTTACAAAGTCTCCGCACAAAACGTTCGTAATTATTTTACGTGATATCATTGGCCTATAAAACTTTAATTCTATTGTCTCTCACCCCGATCAATACCCAGAATCTGGATGTGTAATTTCCACTGGTGTTACACTTTCTACATTGGTGTTACACTTGAACTACACTGCTCTCAGCCAATCAGAATCGAGTAATTTTTCACGTATGTTATTATAATCTGTACACAATACTTTAAAGAGTTGGTATTAGTCGGGGAACTCCAGTTATCAGTTGTACCTTTAACACATTGAAATAATGTCAATTTACCTGAACACGAGCTTCCATCTCCTGCAAATCCTTCCTTGCAAGTACAGTTATGTCCACCAACAGTGTTGGTACAGTTTGCATTCACGTCACAGTCATGGTTTCCCGTGATGCATTCATCGACATCTACATTGCAAACGATTAAAAAAGAACTTTTGGTATAAAGTAAACAAAAGTTATCTGATATTCAAAGAGAAGTGCAGGAGTTTAATTCTATTTTAACAAAAAAGCGATCAACATCAAAACCAAAGCTATGCTCAAAACAAAACACAGATGTAACATGCCAGCTGATTGTCAGTTAACCTTGTAAGTTCATGTCACAGTAAACCAAAACTGCCATTCCATTCCCAGTTGGATCCAGCCAGTACTTGCTGCTAATCGTGTCTTTTCCTTCGCTTGCCTTTATTTCTTGGCACGAATGCGCTGGGAGCTCAGGAATGGAACCCAGAGGAGCTTGGATCAAAAAAAAAACAAACGGAAGTAACACTTCACCGATTGTACTGTGGTTCCCTATTATCGATTAAGGGTATATGTATGGGCAGATAGCTTTCTACGAAAGTTTTATGTACAAATTTCATCGTTGAGTCTACTTTTCGAAACATAGAAACACATTGGAACATATCGAAACAAAATAAGTCACTACTTTCGGTTCACGGGACGAAAGTTGCCAAGATGTTGAATAAAGTGCGAGGTAAAGTTTGGCAAAGGAGAAACGCTCTTAATGATTCGTCAACGACCATAAAACTCTTGCGGGGAAAACATTTATTTCTACGCGGGGAAATTCTAGGCATTAATAGGAAATGAAGGCACAGACGTTTTGAGAAAAGATGATGGCAACTAGAAGTTTGTGCTTTTGATGGCTCTCGTTTAAGCATTTCACAACATTTTGCAACGGGTGACGTTCGCCTCTAAAAAACGTCTGTGCTTGCGATACTAATCTTTTTATACATACCCCTTTTCATCAAGCGTCTTATGTAAAGCCGTGCCGGGTCTGACCGGAAATTTTCTGGTCTTGCCTCCTTGGTGCGGTTATTCAGTTCGCACGACTTTTCCCCAACAACGTAGTTATAGCTTTGACAGGTGATTTCTGTCTTACAGCTGATATCACACTCGTGAAGGGCTCTTACGATGAATTTTTTAAACACGAATCCCTGTAGAGCCATTCCATTTATGCTGCGTTCCTCTCTGCATTGCTTTCCAGCAGATACGCTGTTCATAAAAACGCCGGTGACGAGAAAGAAGCAGGGAACAGCCGACAGCATTTCCATTTCAATTTTTGACTGTAGGGAGAAATTAGTAAGGTTATTCGCATGAGGTCGAGTAAAATTAAGGATTAGTACTACGCGTGGTTCAGAAAGTTTCAGAAATGGCCTGAGAAGGGCACTGCCGTTTGGCCTCGTATATGAACATTACAGCGCGCAAATCAGTTTAATGAACTCTATCCGCCGGATATTTTTGAATCCGCAACTTTTTCTTTCCGGTTTCAAAAATTTCCCCAGTCCACACGTAGAGTATTCAAACCGAATTCGCCTGTCCATACGCATCCGATGGTATCCGGATTCACTCCAGAGAAATTAGGCCTACACTGTGTGCCGCCATATTGTTCGGTGAGAGACAGGACACGATTTTGACACGTTATCAGATTCGTTGCGGATTTATTTTTTTCTTCACTCTGGAGAGCGGATTTAAAATATCCGCATTCGCTGCCGGATTCGCTGCCGCATTCGCCGAAGGCGTGTGGATAAAAGCCGTATCCGTAAAGAAAAAGTTGCGGATTCAAAAATATCCAGATACGTGTGGACGGGACCTAACTCCCTAGGACGAGCATTAGTAACTAAGTCCCTAGGGAAACAACAACTTGACCTTTTGACTCACACGTGATCAGATCGTGCACCTTTTCTTCGCAGTTTTTTTTCTATTGTTTGTTTAGAAGTTTAACAAAAAACTTAATGACTGGTCTCACGGAAAACAGTAAGTTTTGTTTCCCCTCGACTTCAATGTTCCCCGGGGAAACAAAACTCGCTGTTTCTCTTAGGACCAGTCACTAATTAGTTATCTAATTGATTATCAAACACGATCAAACAACGTGTCCAAACTGGGAAATGTTTGATCGTGTTTGATCCTCTTTGGACGGGGACAACTTGACCTTTTGACTCACACGTGATCAGGTCGTGCACCTTGAAACCGCGGCAAAGTCGGCGTCAAGCAAACATGTTCTTCGCAGTACAGTTTTTTTCTATTGTTTGTGTTTAAAAGTTTAACAAAACACTTAATGACTGGTTCCACTGGAAACAGTAAGTTTTGTTTCCCTTCGACCTCAGTGTTCCGCGGGGAAACAAAACTCGCTGTTTCTCTTCGGACCAGTCACTAATTGCTTATCAAACACGATCAAACAACTTGTCTAAACTGGGAAATGTTTGATCACCAAACATTGTTTGATCGTGTTTGATCGCCAAACATTTCCTCTATGGACAGGGAGATTGAAGTCTGTTTTTAACAGCTTGAAGACCTTTAGAAGATTTAGATTCCTCAGTGAGCATTTTCTCGTGAGGACCACGCTTAGCGCCACTGAATCTTGCTGAGCATTTCTCAGCTAAATTTTACAGCGGCAATATACTCGGTTGTACAAGAAGCGACAGAAACATAGAAAAAATATTTTGGTGTTTTGTGTTTTTTTGTTTTGCGTTCACAATTTTGTTTATTTCCCACAATGTTCTTGATACGAGACACCATTCTCACAAAACTTAACAATAGCAAAGAAGTTTTCTTCACCGTTATCTATCGACCTGAGAGCAAATCATTTTCAAGTAATTTTGCCTTCGCGAAAAAA
>OZ026606.1:22965072-22987572 GCA_964020085.1 Micromussa lordhowensis
TGTAATGGAGGTATTTTTGTTATTCGATACAAAATTTGTGTGGCATGATTATAATAACGTAATTTACGATGTTTTTTAAGATATCTTTTAATATCTGCTTCTGTTAACTTTTCCAAAGAATTTTCCATCCTTTCACGAATGATTTCTTTGAAAATATTATTAATAACATCTTCTGAGACTTTAAAACTTTCTTTGCCTTGGATATTGGCTAAACAGTCACAAAAATGATTATATCTTTTGTAATCATTTTCTGCGGTTTTTATAGATGATTTTTCTGGATTTGTTGAGACATTTATGCTTATTCCACAACTTAGACAAGTACTTATCCCTTCATCGACGTTCAATACTCGAAATTTTTCACATGTATAACAATAATTATCTTCATTTATATTATTTTCACTGTATTGTAGTTCATCAGGGAAGATATTATATTTATACCTTTTATAATAAGAATTATCAACAACAAAATGTTTTGCTCTATTTTCTGTATGTAAAAAAAGTAAAATAGCATTCTTTAATAAATAACTAGTACGAAGATTTTTGATATCATTTATTTCATTTTGTAACCTTATTTGTTCAATTTGATCAATTCTAGAATAATCTTTTTTGATGGATAAATTTAGAATTTTTTTTTTTAAATCTGGTATTTTTTTTTCTTTGAGAACAATTTCTGAAAGTTTTTGACGATGTAGATTGCCAATGGTCTCTTTGTTCATCATAATAATTAATATACTTTATTCTTTAAAGTAGATTAATCTTCACTCTCACTGCTCGTTGATTCCTCACTGCTCGTCGATTCCTCATCTGAATCAGGATTATAATCACTGTCACTACTATCAGTATCATGAAGTGGGTCTTCAGTTAAAAATTTTTTAAAATTAGGGACAGGCATATATATTATGAAATATTAAAATTTCCATATGCATAACTACTGATACCATCATCTAAAATATATCTTTTATCATCAAAAGGTGATAATGATACTTTATTAATTTGGTAACTAGATATCTGATGATACTCTGACCGGATAGTTCGCATCTTATGCCTCATAGTATTACATTTTTGTAAGGTATCACGATAATCAGAGAGAGATAATTCACTCTTAATGACATTCTTCTTGACACCTTTAGCAGTCTTGTTTTCCTTGTTTTCTGTCTTGTAACTATACATTTTACTTTTTAGACCAACAAATTCAGTGATTGGATCACCAGCTGCTTCATCTTTGAATTTACCAATTACTTTTTTATTTTCTGCAAAAAAGAACTCTGACGATTTGGGATAATCACTATTGTCAAACCTTTCTTTATCTTTATATAAATCACTATAAAGATCTTCTGCTTTTATATGGTAAAATAAAGAATCAGTATCAGTAAAAAGTAACTTTGCATCAGGGTATTTTTTTCTGATATAGTTGTAATGGAAGTCATACATTAATGTTTTACTTAGATCTAGAATAGAGAATCCAACATAAGAGGGTTTATCTAAGACTAGTCTAGCCTTTTTCATTTGTACCCCAACTAAATTTTCATCAAATATTTTACTAGAAACATACATTGGTTGCCTTGTCAATTTCAATAAATGATCCGGATCAGTTTCTAATTTGATATTAGATCTTTTTCTTAGGTTTTCCATAGTTTTGCCAAAAACTGAATTATTCATTAGTTTAAAGAAGTCTTTTTCAAAACTATTCTTAGCATTTGTTCTTTTTTTTGTGTTAAAATCAATATAAGGTTTCATCCAAGGTTTCTGAGTAAATTCTAAGACTCTGTGAACCTTTTTCAACTTCATACCAAGAGATAAATAAAGCTGTAAATTTTTGTAATGTAATACATACTTTTCTTTATTCTTTAGATTAGGAACCAACTTGTGAACTCTACCACTGCTAATATTTTCTTTTTCTTTTAAATCTTTGCAATACTTTGATAACATATTATCAGTGATTAAAATCTTTTCTGGTGCTAATGGATAATCATTATGCAAATCGTGTAGCTCTTCTGGATATTCTAAATCTACTTCTAAAATGGCACCTTTTTTTGTATTATTTTTGTAATTTTCTAAGATGAAATCTTCAGAGTTAATCCATTTAAAATCTTTGGTTGGAAGTGACTGTGACATAGCCCATCCATAAAGATTATTTGCATCTAAATACATTAAATAACTACTTTCATCTTCTGGATTATAACACTTCATATACTTGTTGTTTGCAACAGCATGTCTATGAGTAATATTACTAATACCACCTCTCATTCCCTTTTCAATGAATAGTTGTTGATCTAAATCTGAAATTAAGTCTAGATTTATTTTTGTCATTCGGAGTAATGCATCCCATGATAACCCAGGTGCAGAGTAATAATGACAGGGATCTAGCCCATAGTCCTTCAAACATATAGTTCTGAAATTTTCAAATGCATCTGCTAATAGTAGAACATCTGTACGCAAATATAAATCATGATAATAACCTAAGTCTTTAATTTGGAATTCACTCCATACTTGTTTTGCGTGCTCATAGTCACTCTCTGAAATATTTGTATCATTCAAAATACTATAAAAATCTTCTCTTGCTGGTAAAGACTTCTCACTGAATCGCTGGAATGAGTCCATGTAATCATAAGGGTAAACACCTTTTCGCTTTATTAATCTAAATTGATCATCATTTGGAAAAGCTTTCTTTGAATAAAAGAATGCATTATCACTTAAATTACTGCTTAGTCGATCTAAACTCTGACT
Organism: Micromussa lordhowensis; assembly: GCA_964020085.1. Taxonomy (NCBI): domain Eukaryota; kingdom Metazoa; phylum Cnidaria; class Anthozoa; order Scleractinia; family Lobophylliidae; genus Micromussa; species Micromussa lordhowensis. Next base: position 22,967,800 of record OZ026606.1, read on the forward strand.
CATAAATGAAAAACTGTCAATGAAAGTCAAATAATTACCTAGTCTAAAGCCAATATATTTCTCAAAATTACTTGCTATAACATCAACATTAATATTAAAATCTTGTCTTATTAAATGACCAATATTTTGCATGATAAAATGGCAGTCATAACCTTTAAGATTATGAAATATTACTGGAATTTTTAAATTTTCTGCACTAATAGACCATTTAAGATTACAATTACTATGAGCAGCACCACGATATTTACCTGTAATATGGCAGTGATCTCTAACTTTTTGTTTTGAAGGTTTATCTTTATCTTTTTCTTCATTAAATTTTCTCTCACAAATATGACATATAGTAGAATTTTGGAAATGTGTTTCATTTTTATCAGTCATAACTAATGGTTTCTGGAAATGTTCTATAACTATTTTTATACAATCTTTTACTTCACTCAACATTTTCATGATAAATTTTTCGATACAATCTTCTCCACGGTATATTTCTACTGGTTTGGAATAACTATTATCAAATCTACAGACTAATTTATATCCGTAACTACAAGCCTTATGACTTTGATAAGTACTAGTGTAAGATTTATCATCACTAGGTAGGCAACCGTCTATTTTTTCTGTGATTGATTCAAAATCAGCGTAAATTACGAAAGGTGCAGGTAACATTTTTTTGTGATTTTTAAAATAAATTTTTGATCCTGCCTCGGGCATCTTTATCGCTTGAGCTCCATTAAGGAGCATGCAATCTTGCTTGTGATCTTCTAGGACACTAGCAGAACTACAACAATGTAGACAACGCAAACAAAAATATTTCTTTTCTTTGTGATCATTGAATGAAAACATAAATCGATCTAAATCCTTGATGAGCACATAGTGGCTCTTGTCTCCTTCTTCAATCCATAGTAATTCCAAGTGGTCTGTAAAATTAGTTTCTGATATTCTGATAGGATAAGCTTCTCCATCATAACCAAATACACAGATATTAATCTTATTTTGCTTTTCAATCTTATAAATATCTTTTACAGTGACTGGAAAAGTGATACCAGTGTAATCTAACCGTTTGACAGATTCTCGATCTGCCTTGGTTATTCTTTCCGGATGAACTATAAGTGGATTTAAATGCCTATTATGACACCATAGGAAACATTTATTGTCTGTATTTTTGGGATTGATTAAACCCTTCATAGGGTTACGTAGTTCCTCAGGTAGTTCAATATATGATGATCCTCTTAATGGAAAGTAAGAGACAATATTAATGATATGTGAAAGTACCGATTGGAATACCCAACCAGAACCTTCAGAGAGCCAAACAGCTATTAACTCTAAAATTCTTTCAATACCTTCATCGATACTCACTTCTATATCTATTCTATTGGTAACCGTAAAAGGGCCAGCGTTAAAATAGGGTTCTCGGTAAATGACACCATCCTCAGTACTCTTTGATAATCGAACCCTTAGTGTAGTATTGTATTTAAAACCCCTTCTATCTGATAATGATCGCATTAAAAGATCAAATATTTCTCGTTTAGTGCTACTTAACTGTATTGATGGGTCATTTCTATTGACAATTTGTACATCATAAGATTGAACATTACCTCTTAATGCATTGGATCGCTCAGTAATAGTGATGTCTTTAGGGATAAATTTCAAATTTCTTCTGAATTCTCTTATAGTTTCAGGTCTATAATATGGAGCGATTTGATCAATCACATTTTTAACCTTTCTTTGAAGTCTTGTAGGTACAGGTTTTATAGGTCTTATTATTTTTAGCCTCGGTAAAGGCACTGGAGCTGCTGGTGGTTTTGTACGGGGTTTTGGTACTGGTGGGGGTGGTCTATATTCAGTAGGTCTTAATGGTTCTGGTAAATTGACTGAGGGACTTATCGGATCATCTATTAAAGTACCTCCAAGGTATGAGTCTCTTAGTCTCCTAGCTGCAATCGAACGGATTAGTCGATTTTCAACATAATCTTCATGTTTCTTAGATCTTCGTGGTTGTGGGTTGGCAGGTGTGGCTGGTATTGGCTGACCTTGCGGACCTTTTTTTGCTTCATTAAGCTTATGAAAATCTGTCTTTAAATGCTGATATTTTCCCCCTTTTGAATATTTTTTCTTGCATATATTACAATACCAATCAGATGGTTTTGGTAATGTGTCTGCAGATATCTTTTTGTATTTAATTTTGGGTTTAATTTTAACTTTAAAATCCATCTATATATAATAATATATGTCTAATTTTTTTTTTAAATTCTTAATTTTTTATTTATTATAAATCAATTAGTGTGCAAGTAACTGGATTAGTGTATTTTAGAATGTTACGCTCATGTTTCTTTGTCTTTAGATGCATATATTTTCCTCTGTAAGTGTAATTTTTTCCATTTCCACATACATCACAGTACCATTCAGTATTTTTCAGTCTTTCATTAGTAATTTTGTTCCATTTTTCTCGTTTCAATTGTTCTTCTGTTTTTTCCATCTATATAATTATTTATAATATTCTAATTTTTTTAAATAATTTTTATAAATTTTTTAAATCCTCAGCTGGCACCCAACTGTTAAATTCGTCTGGGTAACCTTTCCATTTGACTAATGCTTTTCCTTTTGACTTTCTGATAATTTTCTCTATTCTATAGACCTCTTGATCTGTCTTTTGTAACTCTTCTCTGTAGAAAGTACCCTTAATCACTTCACCATTTAAGTCTTTTATCTTATAAGTAATAGGATTAGTGAATCTAATTTCGTCTATGATGAAAACTTCTTCAGTCCAATTAGGAGTATAGCCTTTATCAAAGGTCACCCTTTTGTATTTGCTTATTCGGACTCTATCACCTATCACAAATGCTGGTTTATCATTCTTTTTATTGTCTCTCGCTAAATCACCATATAAATTAAAATAAACTTTTCCATAGTTTTCAGGTTTTCTAGCTTGGATAGGCGTCATTCCTATTGATCTATGTCGGCTGTTGTTGTAAGATGCGAGTATTTTCGGAAGTATGTCAACGTAGACTGTATTGTTTTGCATAGTGAATCTTTTATACATTTTATCTTTGATAGTTCTATTCCATCTCTCACAAACTGCTGATTTCTCTTCGTTTTCAGTGGAATAGACCTTTATCTTATCCTTAGATAAGAGATCCAACACATTTTTGTTATAATATTCTTTTCCTTTGTCTACCCATAACATTTTAGGCTTATTAGAGAAAAATAAGCTTTCAAACGCTTTAGAGACTTCTAAACCTGTTTTTGTCTTTAGAGGTACTATCCAACCATATTTACTGAAAAGGTCTAAGACCATTAGTAGATATTTATAACCTCGATTCCATTTGCTAAGCTTTTGCATATCAACTAAGTCTGAACACCAGATGTCATCTACATTATGTGCAATGACTCTTCGCTTGGTAAAATTTCGTTTTATAGGTTTGTGTAACTCATTAGCAAGCGCTTCCCATGTGTCTAAATTTTTAGCGTTTTTTTTTTTTTACTCCTAAACCAAGTTTTTGCTTTGTATTAATAGTGTTTCTAGCCAGCCAATGACCCCACTGTCTCTCATTCCAGGGAATTGCATCTAGAGCTCGGACCATTTTCTTGTCAGCCACATTTTTACATGATTTTACATTACCTCCCTTATCAGCACATACTGAGTAATCAACATCGTGTTGCATGGCTATAGCATCTGTCTTACCTGTTGGCTGATCATAGATTTCATAGATTTGTCCAGTATCACGATCCCATTTTACTTGTCGTTCTAAATCATTGTAAGGGCCAGTATATTTGTGTCCTGGTAAAGTCCAACCAGCTTTCGGTTTAGGTAACTTACCTATTGCTTTATGAATATCAAGACCCCTTCCCCTTCCCCTTCCACTGATTTTTTTAGAAAGATCATCAGCCAGAGAGTCAATTGCTCTATTCAAATACCTTTTACCAATGCCTTTAACTTTGTCTTTTACATAGTCAGATTTTATTGCTCGACTAGCTCCCCTTTTACCTAGGTTGTACAATCCTTTTGCACCAGCAGCCAACCCTTTGACAATTAGTTCATCAAAACCGCTTCCTTGCATTTCCGCTTTAGATATAAAACGAAATTTTGTAATTCCACATTCAGCACAAATACATCGCATTGCATTTCTACCATTTTTTGTAATTACAAAAGTTTCAGAATTAGGTACACATTCTGTCCTTTTTCTTTGTCGAACGCAATAAGATAACATATATTAATTAATATTATAATAAATATATGTTAATCTATTGTTAACAAAGTTCCTTTACTATAATATAGCTCCTATGAGGGGAATTCCCTTAAATGGACTGTTTTTACCCAGTAATAGCCCTTTTCCTTTTCTACCTCTTCCTACCGTACCTGACTTAACAAATTTAGTTTTTGTTATCCCACATTCTGCGCATTTACATTTCATCATGGCACGACCATTTCTTGTCTGTACAACCCTTTCTGAACCATGAACGCACTCTGTCTGTTTTCGTTGTTTTACACAATAGCTTTTCATCTATATTATAATTATTTTTTTTTTATTATTATATAATGGAAGAAATTGAAATTGACAATGAAATACGTAGAATAGAAGCGATGTATAAACATTACAAACTTCTTTATAGAAAAATTGCCTTTTTATGTTGTTCTGGAGAAACTAAAAGAGTGAGAAATCTGAGAAATAGTTTGAAAAAAGATTTAAAAAAAATCCGACAAATCAAACAAATCCAACAAAATATAACTCCTTTCGCGCACCTGACGTTGCAGAAGTCCTCAAAGCAATAGTTTAAAATAGTTTTCTATGAATTTTTCATTCTCTTCTGTGTCAAAGCTAAAAACTTGCAATAAATCGAAATAATCTACTCCTTTATGCATTTCATTCAAGAAATACAAGCAAAAATATCCACAGGTTGTAGTATAGAGATTCTGTATTTGCTGGTTTTGGTGTAATAAATTTAAGTTTTTCTCTTTTGCATGGTTTACCAACTCTTGAAAAGGTGGCATACCAAAAGAGTCAAAGTAATTTATTGTATCATCACGAACATAGGTTGTAACCCAATGACTACCACTCATATAATGAGGTTCTAAATTATAAATAAAAAGCGCTAACTTATGATTATGAGGTACAGTCTGATCTCTGCTTAGGACATTTTTGATAGGTATCTTCAAGTATTTACACCAATCTAAAAGATCAAAATTACTCATTGGGATATCTTTATGGAATTTAGGCTTTTTTACCTTTTTTTTTTTTTTTTTCCTCCCCTGCCCCATGTCCCAATAAAAGGTGGTGGAGCCATAGGCATTCCCATACGAGGACCTCCTCCTCCATCCGATTTCCCCATTCTAGGACCCCCTCTTCCTTTTATACTTCCTCCTTTTAATGCATCAATAAGCATTGGAATACCAATACTAGCTATTAACGTTCCAATACCATTACCTACTTGTCGTTGTGTCAGTCGGAAAAGTAAGTCTTCTCCACCTTTATGAGCTCGGGCTAAATCTCCTATTTGTCCTTTAGTCAGTAGATTACCCAATTGAGCTAACATAAATAGTTTATTATTTGGTACTTGATACATTTGTCCGCCACTAATTTTCTTAACTATTTGACTAGCACCTTCAGAAGCTAACCCTGCTAGAGCAGACAATCCTAGTGTTTTACCGATAGTTGGTGCTACATTCTTTAATACTGGCAATATTGAGCTAAAGATACCAGACCCAGTTTGTCGCCTGATATTATACTTTGATATAGTAATTACCATTCCTCGATTAGCTGTTTTGGCCTTAGCGAGTCTCTTAACAGTATTCATTGGTACCATAAGAACATCGGAACCACTTAACGCATTTTTACTTAAGCGTAAACTTATTTCTTCTCTGTTTCTGTAAGCATTAGATAGTTTTCGTTTTTGTCCTTCAGAAAGTGTGACAGAAATTTGATGTAATTCAGTCATTATATATTATTTATGGACTTTTTAAAAAATTCATAAATAATATTTAGTCTGTGACTTTGGAATAGTTCTTATAAATCAGATCCAATAGATAGAACATCTTCTTCTTCATCATCTAAGATGAAGTTATCGAAAATATCTTCTACTTCTCGATATGATACTTGCATTAATTTTGGTTTTAGAGTAGCTCCAAAAGTTCCTGTTGTAATTGAAAACCAGGAAGCAATAAATTTCACTTTACTTTTTGGACCAATTTTTACTGAATCATATCCTAAATTTTCCCCATCCCATGTAAAAAATTTTGTAGCTATTCGATCATTTCTAAAAAATAGTGAAAACTCCATCTTTGATGGGTAATCTTGATATACTCTTTCTTCATCAACAATTTTATACGGTTTTTTACAGATTCTTTTCCAAGAACCACCTTGACCGTGTTCATCATATCCCGCTACAGCTTCTCTATGTATTTTTTTATTGTTCTTTAAAGAATATAAATAATCAATAAAAAATTCGTCTAATTCTTTGGCTTTTTCTAGATATTCCCCATCACAATTAATTTGCATGCTAGTACCTTGGTAATTACCATCTTTATCATAGTTTTCATTTAAACCGAACGGAGTATATCCTTTATATTTAACAAATAATGTCCTTCCATTGTATAATATTCCAATCTGTGTTCCATTGTGCTTATTTGGCTTTGGTTTTCGAAAAGTTATCTTTGAAGTGTCAATATGGAGAAAATCGACTATTTCTTCTTTGTTCTGACTTTCGTTCTGACTCTCTTTAACTCTCATATATATTATATTAAAATATTTTTTCTAAATATATTTTTTTTTTTTTTTTTTTTAGACAATAACTAATTGATCTCCCACTTTATCAACAACAACATCTTCTTCATAGAGAACAATTGCATGCACTCGGAAATCAGCAGCTGCTGCTTGTGAGAGGCGAAATCTTACGTTAAGTTGCTTTGGATCTCTGCTTACCTGTTCTGTTTGATAAGTCAGGTCAAAATATAACATTGGGTAAAGACTCGAAAAATTAGTGATATTGAGCTGAGTACCTGTATTATAATCATTCTTTTTCCATGAATAATTCATTAAATCATAATAGATTCTTGTTTTACTTTCTGTATCATATTCAAGTTCTGGATAGAAGACACCATTACCATATTCAAGACGACATGTGCTAAGATGACTATTATTATTGGCTGCGTTCAGTTTAAAAGTATCAAAAATATAAGGATTTGCTGACATATCATTGGTCTTAAGTCTCTGGAAGTAGAGGAAAACTTGCTGTACTTTATCAATACTAGCTGAGATTCTGAAATCACCACTGTTTCTAGTAGTATCTGAACTTTGGTACATTTCTTTGAGGTATTTCCATTTACTGGGTTTTTGGTATTCACTGATGAATTTAGACATAAGAGCATCTTTTGGTTCTAGTCGGGGTACCCATAGATAAAAACGATCAATTACTAATCTCAATGTATCAACTGCCCCATATAATACTTCAGCGTCCGGTGTCAGTTCTATTTCAAATTGGAGATCCATTGGAGGTAACAATCGTCCTTCTAATTCTTCGAAAAAAGAATACCTATTTAATGGAATACTTGTATTAACATGAGCTCTGTTAGCTGTTAATAAACGCCTACTTTCCAAACCTGTGTTTGTATCATCTGAAGTGGCATCTGTATCTAAATACCATAAACTATTTTTGGCTGTACTACGCCCAAAATCATCTGAATATTCTAAAAGATTTTTTGCAAAAGTTACAAGATGAAGATTATCAGTGTCATAGACGATTTTTCCTGCACTCTTTATTACCATATGCTTAATTAATGAATGCGATCCATTAATAATTGTTGTTCTGGCGTCTGCATTGTCTCCACCATTTGCTCGAAGGTCTAATCTGAATCGCACTTCAAAAAAGGCGTTAAACCAATCAAGCATAATACCCCGATCAGTAACATGAAATTTGTATCCTTTCTTATTTTGCTCTTGAGTATTGGCAGGAGCTCTTATAGCATCTTGAAGACGAAATTGCACTAGTTCGTTTCTCTGTACGTACTCTGGTGATCTAAATGCCATTATATATTTTTTATCAGATTTTTTTTTTCTTTAAGAGCGTGCTATTAGATTATTAATCAGTGTATAAACTTCCTCCTGCGTTTTTGGCTTTGCTCTACCTGGCTTTGACTTTGTTGACTTTGTTGACTTTGTCGCTTTTTTAGACCCTGAGGATAGCCTTTTTCGGATAAGCTCACCAGATCGCTCTATAACTTTATCAGCAGCCTTTTTACCAACTCGTTCTCCCGCATGAGCGACACCAGCTTGTATTGCTTTTTTAGCAAATGGTTTTAAAACCTGTCCAGTTAAAGCACTAGCTACCTTTTTTAGTGGTTTCATAAGATTATCTACTATAATTCCATTGCCACGGTGTTTGTAGACATATCGTCCCATTCTTGGGTGATAAATCTTTTTGAACTCTCTTGACTTCATATATAATTAAAATGGAACTTTTTTTAAGATTAATGAAAATGCAGTGTCAGCATGATTTAAATAGACTGGTCTTCTTAAGCCATCAGTTACATAGATTCGAACGCTTGAAACTCTTGTTTTATTGATAGGATTGTATATAACACGACGCGGTTCAAGGGTAAAATTGTAAGAAGGTCTGAGCGTTCCTGTACCAAAACTAAAAACAATATCTGATTCTACCCCATCTACTAATGAATCAGAGACTAAATCACAGTGAATATTTAGGACATCTGTATCTTCTGATAGGTTAGGTACTTTGGGGCTAACGTTTCTCTCATCTCTTAAGATCACCTTATCGAATCCTATTAGTTTACCAAAATTAGATTTACGCAGGTCAAGCTGATAGTTAGCGTCTAAAGTCACTAAGACTCTAAAAGTTGGTTCATCAAAAGTCACCGTGATTGGAAATTCTTCATCACCATCACCGCCGACTATTTTAGTCTTTTCCTTAATGTAATTATCAATATCAGTGTAATCCCAAACTCCTTTTGGAAAATCAATATCTGTAAATGTTTTCCCACCGTCTTTACTGTAAGCTATCTTTTGATTGTCGTAACCAGAATTTATATTTGTCCATGTAAAAGCCATTGAAATAATTTTATTAAAACCAATATACCAAATCCCATCACTGTGTTCATAGTCTAGCGTTCTAGAAAACCTTGTAGTAAAATCACCAGGTCGATTACCAGCTTCATCTTTAACTGCAAAACTGCTTAATGAGATTTCTCTCTCCATATATCACACCCTGAAATATTTTTTCACTAACTTTTGATATTGCGACTTATTGATTGATTTTGTTCTTAATAGAGTGTCTAAGATAGTTTGACCCATATTTCTCATCTTGACACTTGTATTGCCTGCTTCCATTTCACCAATAATTAGTGTTAATTTCTTTAGTAATTCTTGAGCATCATTATAGAAATAGACTCCTCTGCCTCTCCTGACGCCACTTCCCTTTGTACTTTTCTTTTTCTGTACTTTTAGATAGTCTCTATATTCTTGAATAGGTTTTAGTCTACTATCAGCAAATTTATGAGCCATATCTTTTTCTCGCTCTAGCTTTTCTATTACATCTTTTGGCAATCCTTTTTTTATGGCTTGTTTTAGTCTATTAGTTGTATTTGTCTTAAATTTACTTGTAATACTGCTTATTTCAGAATTTGCTCTTTTTATGTTACTCTCGAGATATTTACTACGTTTAACTGGTGTCATTTCTGGTTGGGATAATCTCATTTCAACATCATCATAGTTAGGAAGATTTGCACTATCTAAAATTCTATTAATATCTCCTCTATCTAAATCTTCATCATCATCATCATCATCAGGTGGTGATTCAATTGCTAAAGGTCCTTCTTCCACAAAAGAATATTCTGGTGGTAAAGATTCATCTCCTCCTAGATTCCAAAAACTAGGATCCATTTCATATTTTGGTGGCGCGCCTTTAGGTATTATTTGTTTTTCTGCCTGGGGCGCTACGTAATCATGGAGATCTAATAATCCTTCTACATCCATATCTTCATATGGATCTACTTCTGGTGCATAATCAATCGCTTCTGGTTTACCCGCTGGGGCAGGACGTATTCTCATTTGCGGTCTATTCTTAGGCTTTTGTGCCTTTAACCCATCTATGATTTCATCTAGTCTAAATGATTTTGTTATCCGCTGGTCAGAAGTCTTACTCTTTATCTTCTCTTCAGTGATCTCATCATAAAGCTGATTCTTCATCCTTCCAGTCTCAGTCCGTTTCTGAGCTAATCGTTTCCAATTTGAGAGACTCATATAATATTTATATTTTTTATATTATGTGGCATAATATGAGTCATTTATTAAAAAAATATTAATTATATAGATGAAAATTCCTAATTATGATTCAGCTTCTAATAATGACAGCAATTTCAAACGACTGCTACCTTATATGCCTTCAGACAATTTTCGAATGTTAATTTGTGGACCAAGCGGTTGTGGTAAAACTAACGTTCTCATGCATATGCTTTGTAATCCTCTACTCTACTATGATAAGATTTACTTGTTTTCAAAAAATCTTGAGCAACCAAAGTACAGACAACTATTAGAAACATTTCAACCCATTTCAGAAGAGGTTGGTTATGATGTCATAGAAGAGAGTAATGGTGATGTCATTCCTCTGGAAAGCCTAGACCACGATAATCAAAAAATAGTTATCTTTGATGACTTTGCTTGTGAACGAAACCAAAAACCTCTCATTGAATATTTTATTGGTGGCCGTCATAAAAATTGCAGTGTAATCTATTTAAGTCAATCTTATTATCTCACTCCCAAAGACATCAGGTTGAATTGCTCTCATTTTTGTATTTTTGACTCTCCAAGTAATGCAGAGACAGCAAGAATGTGTAAAGAAGTCAATGTACCTAAGAAGCGATTCGAGAGTGCGACTAGTGAGCCTTATAGTTTTGCGTACATTGATAAGACAAAAAAGACAATCAGAAAAAATTTCAATGAAAATATATAGGATGGATAGAATTAGTTTGCCGAGAAGATTAACACACGAAATATTTAATGTGTTTAATGAGATAAATTTTTTATTAGAGAATCTTACTAGTAAACTAGAATGTTTAAAAGAAGTTGAAAAAAAATACAACGAATCTATTTCTGATGAAATATTATTATTAATTAAAAATCTCAAAATGTTAGATTCTGATTACTTAAGAGATCGAGAAGAAGAAGAAGAAGAAGAAGAAATTTAATTTAGTATATTATATATGGGTTTTAGCAATGGACAACTTGAATCAACATCAGCAACAGGAAGAGGTGAAAAAGGTGATCCTGGTTTACCTGGAATTGGATTTAGTCTAACTGATGATGGTAATTTTGATATTGATAGTAAGCGATTAACTGAAGTAGCCCTTCCTATCGATAATAATGATGCAGCAACAAAAGAGTATGTAGATAATAACCTACCAGCTATTGATTTGTCACCTTATCTGAAAAGAGATGGAACAACTTCAATGACTGGTCATTTAAATATGAATAATCATAAGATTAGTGATTTAGAAGATGCTACGGATGATAATGATGCTGTACCTCTAAAACAATTAAAGGAGATGACAACAGATCATAGGACAAATTATCATTTGCAACCTAGTTTTACTTTTTATAAAGATTTTGGTGATAAAGCAGAATGTACTAAAGGATCTATACCTATTCCTGGGCACACTGATCATTTTGAACTATTAGAAGCGCCTCGAGAAGGGGCGCAATCTGGTTATGCTTATTCTACTGTTCGACTAGTGAACAATTTAGAAATAGATCCTAATTATTCTATCGTTTTTGAAATATTTGGATATGATGGAACAAATATAGTTACAGATGGTGATTCAGATAGGCTATTATTTACAAATGTCACTGGTAATGCAAACATAATTGATTTTAGTCATGATTGGTTTAGCAATTACGCAAAAGCTTACATAATATTTAATAGTTCTAAAAGAGATGTGAACATCCGTTTACAATTTCGATATTATGGTTCCAGTAACTCTAATTTTAAATTTCTATTTTTTAGTAGATGTGTCAAAGGAATACAAAGGACTAGTTTTGATCATAGATTATTTAATGTTAAAAGTACTGATTTTTCAGGAACAATATTAAATTTTGAACCGATCAATATGAATAATGAAAAGATAATCAATATTGGTAATCCTACTGACTCTAAAGATGCAACAAGCAAAGAATATGTTGACGATGAAGACGCTAAACAGGATATTGCTATTAATGATTTATCTTCTAGAAAAGCAGATAGGTCAGAAGTATTACTCCTAAACGGAAGCCAAAACATGACTGGTAATCTTTCTATGAATGGAAATAGGATTTTTAGCTTACCTATTCCAACTGGGCCGCAGCAACCTGTGACAAAGACTTATTTAGAAAGTCAAATTGCTTCCATACCACAGTCTGATTTAAGTCTTTATCTCAAAGTAGATGGTTCTCGTGCTATGACTGGAAATCTCAAGATGAATGACAATAAAATAACAGATTTAGAGACTCAAGATGATGTCCCAATCATTGATTACCCTAATTATGTAAAAGATTCTAAAATGGCTGTTAATAAACTTTATGTCAATGAAAACTTTTTAAAATTAAAAGGTGATGACTATGACTTAAAAGGTAAACGGATAAGAAATACTGAACCATATGGTGTCAATACTTTTGATACAAATGATTTGGTCTCCAAGGCATTTGTCTTAGCAGAAATAAGTAAGCTACCTACAGATGTATTAAAATTGGATGGTTCACGTGCTATGACAGGTACTCTCCAAATGGGTGATAATGCTATCACTGGAATTAGGAGTAGTTCAGCAGACGATGCAGCCCTAACTGTTGGAGGAGCTAAGTCTACATATCTGCCCCTTACTGGTGATCGAGGGATGCAAGGAAATCTCGATATGGGAGGAAATTCTATTAGAAATATTAAACCTTTTGTTGAAGATGACTCAAGTCAAGCAGCACAAAATGCTCAATCCAATGATGTTATTAACTTTGGGTATTTTCACGGACAGAGAGGTCAACTAAAAAGACAAATAAATGATGTCGCTGCAGCAGCTCTTAACAGGAAAAATCCTTATCCCATGGAAGGAGATCTCGATATGGCCAATCATAGCATTATCCGTTTGAAAGATCCAAATTCATCAGATAGCTTTCACGCTTCCAATGTTAACTATGTTAATAGGACAATTAGTGATAATAACGCTGTTATTAACTCTTTGATAGAAGATAAAGTGAGTGAAGCAGAAGCACTTAATATTAAAGCAAACCGACAAGAGAATGAATTCTCTTTTGTTATGGATGATGACCTATTTAAAGAAGATGATGATGATATTACTAAAGCTGGAAAAAAAGATAGAGATTTTTATCAAATTAAACGAGAGACTTATCGATTTAAAATTAAGTATGATGATTCCATCCATTATTATAGTACTCGATTAACTATTGATTTAAAATCATTAGATTTAGGTGAGTATACATTAGCTTTTGAAATGTATTATGGTAATAAAGTGGATAAAGATGAAGTGGTTGTTAACGCTGTATCCGAAACTTTGAATGTATCACGTAATAATACAAATACTTTTTCTGATCATAGTAGAACAATTATCAATTTTCATAAATATGGAAACATTGGGATTATTGATTTAGATATTGATTTAACTTTAAAGTACAGGAGTGGTGAAACTTATGATTTTTTCACAAACATCTTTGTAGTTGTTTATGGTGTAAGTGGTCATCAGAATGACGTTGACCCACGAATTTGGGATAGATTCTATACCATCAGAAACAAAGTTATTAATTATGAAGCACCTATAGATATGGGTAATCGTCAGATAAAAGGATTATCTGATGGGAATGAAAACGGTGATGCTGTTAATGTGAAACAACTGAATGAAACAGAAGATAATGTTGTAAAATATGTTGATGGTGAAATTGCAAAAGTAAATAGTGAAATTGCAAAAGAAAATCCTACTATTAATGAAAATAAAAATGTTATAGAATTAATAGTAAAATATATATTAAGTAATGATTCAAAGATTTCTTTAATAAAAGATTTGTATTTTTCTGATAGTAATGAAGGTAGAACACCAAATACATATGCGTTTGTAACTACTGGTGATAACACAGGTGATTTTACTTTTTATTATGTCTTCCAGCATAGTGCAATTACTAATAATGTAATGGCTGTACATTTTGATATTAAGAATACAAGAGGTGTATTTATTTTTGTTGATAAAAGCAAAGTAGTAATTTCACGTAATCCTACAATAGATGAACCATCTTTAAGATCATTTAATATTCCAAATAATTCTTTAGGAAAGCAAGTCCTATTTTGGATTTGGGTAAAAGGCACAGTTATGAATATAATTTTTAGTGGAATTAGTGCTCCAATTAATGTGGGTAATGCTTTTGTAGATACTACTATAAGAAGAGTAAATGTAGAAGATAATCCTTTCACTAAGGTGAGAGGATTAATAACTAAAAATATTTATGATAATACCAGTCAAGCTTATCAGTTAATAAAAGAATTTGAGAAGAGCGAAGGAACTATTATATAATATAAATATATATGGGATTTACAAATGGGCAACATGAAAAACCATCAACGACAGGAAAAGTAGAAAAGGTTAAAAAAGGAATAGGCTTAAAATTAACTCCAGACAACCATTTCCATTTACAAAACAAGAGATTAACTAACATTTCCGCTCCAATAAATGATCACGACGCAACCACTAAACGTTTCGTATCTGATTTATTAAAGACAAAAGCAGCAACTACATACGTTAACAATGAACTAGCTAAAAAGACTAACTCATCAGCTTTAAAGGATTACGCTTTAATTACTGATTTAGGAACTTTAGCAATCGAATTCAATGATGCATTAAAAAGCAAAGTCGATTACAATGATTTAGAGACTAAGACGCAAAGTACAAATACCTCTGTCCACCCGTTCATCACAGTCTATGCAGAAGAGAATGGACCACTGATTAAAAGTACACTCCAATGGAGTTTCGGTAATGGATGTGAGCGAAATAAGCAATATGGTTGGCCTAGTCCTGTAGACGGTAAAATAGTTCGTGGCAGCATTTGTGTTTGCGCGGGCAATAGGCAAGCATCTGAAGTGATCGTCGGCTTAGTACACAATGGTGCTGATAAAGATTTAAAAATTATCAAACCTGCGGATGAGTGGTCAAAGATGACTATTTTCAGCGATCCGATTACGATACGAGCCGGTGACACGATCAATTTTCGAAGCAAAACATCGAATTCATCTGTAACACACGCGATGGTAAACTTATTGATCGAAATTGATGTCTAGTATGAAAATATATGAAGCGTGTCTGATGCAAATGAGTTTCAGACACGTCAGATATTTGAAACGCTTCATCCACCCACGCTAAATTAATGGCTTGCCTGATGCGCATGGGTGGATGAACCGTGTCTTATATGTGAAGCGTGGGTGGATGGAAAAAAGTGCACCACATGCTCGAGAAAACCGGGTTGGTGCAATATAAATATTCCAATTGAATTGAGTAGAGAAACAGCGAGCAAATGGTGGTGCTTTTGGAGGTGGGGAATGGCCGCCCCTGAATCCTGATACGGCACGTGCAGGCGCTTGTTAGGGATAGTAGGGTGAGACCGTCTACGGTGATAACCCTCGGGTGAACCCGTCCCGGCCCAGTAGATAACTGGGGGTGCTCAGAGGTCTTTCGGGATCTCAAACACGCGAGCGACAGCCGCCTTGTCAGCGGCGCGAAAGTCCTAGCCGAGACTAGGCAAGTAACAGCCACCGAGCACCCCCGACCAGGGTTTTGTCATTTTTTGTCACGCATTTTAGAAAAATTTATCTTATCCAAAGAATAGATGGATATCAAAAGTTTATCTTCTTTGATAGATGAAAGTAGAAAGTTTATTAAAATTTCTCTCGAAAAGAGGGGAAAAAAATCAATCACATCTTTTGAAAAGTTTGAAGGTTTCAATTTAAAAGATTGGAAGAAAAAGTTAGCGTGTAACGGTTTTATTAGAGACCAAACTGTAAACCTTCAAGGTGATCAAACTGAAAAAATATATGATGAATTAATCCAAATGGGCTATGATAGTGATCAAATTGTTTTTAATTTATAAATATAATAAAAATAATATAATGGTGGCTAAAAAGAATATTTTCGATTGGAATCATATTTCAGACAAATTATCGACTGATGAAGTAGACGAACTAAAGTCTTATTATCTAAGCTATCATAGGAAATGTTGGGCTTTCAAAATGGCTTACAAAAGATTCAAATTGCTCAAATTCATTGGTAATTCACTCTCTGTTCTGACCGCTTCAGGTGGAATTGCTAGCGCTATTGCTACTGGTGGTATCAGTCTCATAGCGATTAGTACAGTGGCATTATTAGTTAAAGGATATATGGAACACAAAGGTTTAGACTTAAAAATTCAAAATTGTACCTATGCCTATCAAAGTTACCAGCATTTGTTAATAATGATTCGAGAAGCGATGCGCTCAGGTGATCTTAACCGAGAAAGTTTAATTAATCAAATGACAAGTGTTGACAATTTTGTGATTGATAATAGTCCAATTGTTGATAAATATTTAAAGATGTATGACGCTAAAATGTCTTAAAAATCAGCATCGTGAGAACAATCTAAATTTTACTATATCCTACACTATCCTACGCATTTTAGGCATTTTTGTGCGTAAAATAGTATGTCTAATTTTTACGATATCTACGCTACTTACACTACCTACGCATAACTACGCTGTTTTAGTGTATTATATCATATATTTTAGACTCAGATTTTTACACTAACTACGCTGAGATGCGTAAAATCCAGAAATGTCCTAGTTCCCCCATTTCCTACACTACTATCTGCGTATTGAAGAATTGTTGTCTCCTCATTCCCAATAAAGATACCTTTGATACCTTTATTTTGTCGAATCGCAATTGCTAATTAATGTTTCTATAGTAACTACAAAGAGGTAAGGAGAGAGTGGGTCCCCCTGCCGTGCCCCACGTTCAAGATTAAAGTAATCAGATGAAAGTCCGTTGTTTATCACACAGCTTTGTATTTTTCTGTAGAACGTTTGGACCCAATGGATAAAATTAGGGCCAAAATTGAAGGATTTCAAACAATAGAGAAGAAATTCCCATTCTACGTTATCAAATGCCTTTTCAAAATCAATAAATATCATTAGTCCCGGAATACTTTCTTTTGCAGTGAAATCCATAATATCGAAAACTGATCTAATTGTTTCGCCGATATATCGGTCTTTTCACGTATCCAGTTTGGTTATGGTGTATAATGCTTGGAAGAACATTTTAAATTCTAGTGGCGATCACTTTAGACATAATTTTTGTGTCAACGTTTACGAGAGAGATTGGACCGTCTTTTCCTTTTTTCTATTAGAGTAATTACCGCTTGTTTTTGAGAACAAGACATTTCACCTTTTTCAAAGCTTTCGTTCACGCATTTAATTAAGAAAAGGATTGCTTATTAAAGGCCAGAACACTTTGTAGAATTCTATAGGAATTCCGTCATTCCCAGGAGTTTTGTTGGTTTGAAAGCTTTCGAGGATATTTTTGTCTTCGCAGGTCAACTTTTGTTCTTCGGTTAATTGAGGTATATTTAAATTCTCTAGAAACTTTACAATGTTCTGACGGTTTTCCGCACTATCACTATATTTTAACTTTTGTGTAACTCTCGATAAAAACGTTTTTGTTCTTGAAGAATGTCATAGGGGTCTGTCTTTACGACGCCGCTTATTACTAGTTTCCTTATGTGCTTTTTTACATGATTTCTTTTTTCTAAGTTTAGGAAGTACTTGGTACTTTTCTCGCCGTGTTCATGCCATCGCGCTCGGGCACGGATTATTACTCCGTTGACTTTTTCATCATAAAATGATTCGACCTTATCCTTAGCCGCATTTAAATTGTCGCCATTCGAGTCATTGGGGTTCGTTTCGAAAACCTGTTTCGCTTCAGTATGTTCTTTTTCAAGTTTTGATCCTCTTTCGTTTCTCTCCCGGCTTTGCCTTCTTTTTGGATTATTTTATAGCATGAGCTTTTATGTTATATTTTATCCAGTCCCAAATGATACGGTGGTCGGAAAGATCTTTTCGGCCTTCTGTGATCCAAATTGGTACCATTTTTGTAAGGTCATCAATGTACTCATCATCCTCCAATATGGAGGTGTTCATCTTCCAGAGCCCAGGACCCTTAGCCTCTTTGTCCACGTTCCAAAATTCTAAATAGATAGCAGAATGATCAGTTCTGATAGCGGGGATTATATTTGTGGCTTTGACCCAGTCATGTAAATTGTTAGAAATCAACCAATAATCAAGGCGACAAAATATCGACGGAGATTGTTGACTCCAGGTAAAACTTTCAGTTTGGGGGTTTTTAACTCTCCATATGTCTACAAGATCTAATTGACTTTGGACATCGTTGATGAAATTTATCTCAGATTTCCTAGGCGTCATTATGCCACCTTTTTTGTCCAGTGTAGGATTCAGAGGACAATTGAAATCACCTCCAATCACAATATTTTCTTCTGAATCTAAATTTTGAGGAATTTAATGGTGTCTTCGTCTTTGTTTGGTGCATAAATGTTTACAAGAACATACATTTTATCTTTGATAGCGGCTTTAACAACGATATACCTCCCGGATGTATCTACAATTTGAGAATGAATAACGCAGTCAAGACCTTTTTTGATCAAGATTGCAACACCTCGAGAGTTTGAGCTCCCATGGGAGCAAATAAGTTTTGCACCCCATTCGTTTTTCCATTTTAACTGTGTTGACAATGTCGAATGAGTTTCTTGCAGGAATATTATATCCGAGTTTCGTTTTCGACACCACGTGAAAATTGTACGCCTTTTTCTGAAATTGCTCAATCCCCTCGCATTGAGAGATAGTAGATTAAGAGAATGATCGGTCATTGTAGCTGAATCGGGGAAGTGGTATTATAGAAGAAGTCATATAAAACGAAAATGAAATCGATGGTATAGCAGAGTGCAAGAAAGTATAGTGCACATAAACCGACAATATTCGCCTAAAACAAATTATTAACTGAATCTACAAAAAAACATACAGTAACATATGAAGTAAGAAGTTTCCAGAGCATTCACATTTCTAATTAAACAAGAAGGGTTAAATTGTTTAACACTTATTACAGACATAAACCTTAAACTAAACTTAACTATAGATGTGCTGTCGCGCTGTGACCGCTTTGGCTTTGGTTTCCGTTGTTTCTTGTGTCCATAATGAGACCGTAGTAGGGGAGATTGGTTGTTTCTTCGCCTCTGTAGATTTGCCCGTTTATAATTGGCTTATCAACTTTGAAATAGGCTGTTTGCTTTCTCTGTTTGGCCTTTTTCAAGATGGGATATGAAGTTTTCTGTATTTCATCAATTTCCCAGGGGAAATCATTCGCAATTGAAATGTTAGTGTTTTTCAAGTTTTTAACAAAAGACCAAACAAACTCCTTGTCTTGAAAGAAGCTGAATTTAGCTATAATAGGCCTAGGTTTGGAGTTCTGTCCTTGACTGGTATTCTTCTTAGTAGGGATGCGGTGAACGCGTTCGAAATGGATTTGTTCGATATCTTCCTCTGGGATCTTAAGTTTATCGCGCATCACTTTTTTTAATTGATCCTCACCAGAAGTTGACTCACCTCTTCCTTCTGGAACATTAAACACTTTTAGATTTTCACGTATGCTTCTAACTTGATGTTGCGGCACTCAAGATGTTTTACATTAAGGTCTTCCAGATTCTTTGTGTGGGT
>OZ026606.1:22992572-23032572 GCA_964020085.1 Micromussa lordhowensis
CGAGATTCCCTAAAGCGGATAATTTGCTACGTTAACTGAATGCTTTATATCTCGAATGTTTAAAGGACGCGAAAGAAACTCACCTTGCATGCCTTGATAGTGCATCATTTGATGGGTCGCTTCTTGGATCATAAAAAGGAAAAGTATTCGATCTATGATTATCCATGTTGTTTCTAATGCCGCAAAAGTTTCACGCCGGTATGAATCAAAAATAGCAGGCGTGTTGTATTTCCGATTTGACAGCCTTGTCAAATAAATAACCACAAACGACTCCTAATTGGCCGAAATTAATTACCAACTCGCTTAAGCTACCTGGTTTGGTGGCTTAAATTTAATGAGAATTCCATTGAAGTTTGCCGACTCGCTTAACTTTAAGCGAGTTGAAAAAACAACTGTTTTCACGGGACTTCCGTTTGTCACTCGCTGAGCGACCTGAAAAACCGCTCGTGAAAACATCTTTACACTCATTTTTGCAAAATGCTTGATATAGCAGTTTAGAAATTTAAATATGTATCTCGAGATCAGTTTTCTGGTCATGCTTTGTACATGTAGACCTACACATAATTTTTTCAGACAGTCAATACTTACAATTAAAATTATCAATTAAGTTTTGCTTCTTTTTGGCTTTAGGGAGAAAAAAAATTGTAAAGTAACTGTAAAATAATAGTGCAAGACTCAAAGGCTAAAAAACATGATTGTTTTCAGTTTCCATTGTGGACTCTGAATAAATTGTACCGCTAACATCACCGTGCATCAATAAACTTATTGAGAATGGTTAAAGGAGTGCTTATCGTGTCTGGGAGAGGGAAATAGGACAAAATGCTTTTAGAACCTTCAGTATAGTCAAGTCCAGGAGTTCCATTGGATCGAATTTGAAAAACAGCAATTAACCGAGCGGCGGTAAACGCGGAAAAATGCATGCCTTGTACGATTTAATTCGAATTCACCATTGCAGAAAATACGGGAAAATGCATGCTTTCGACTGGTTAATTCCAGTGAACCCAAAGCTGGAATGCGCAAAAAACGGCTGTGAATGACAGAATACGTGTTATTTTCCATGGGTTAACCGAACAGGAATAAATGGTAAAACGCCGGAAAATGCGTTTCAACGAGTTTCCATGAATTCACCATCACGGGAAAATGTTGGAAAATGCATGCTTTCGATCGGAAAACTCTTGTGAACATTTCGTTAACCGTGCGAAAAATGGCTGTGAACAGAAGAAAACATGACATTTTGTATGCGTTATACGAACGGCAAACACTGGAAAACATTACGTTTTCCTGTGTTTACACACATTAACCTTCCCGCAAAATGCGTGTTTTCAGCCGCTAACTCCGGTGAATACGTTGTTGTACTCTCGGAAAATGCCAATGAAGCTGTTAAGTTGTTTGCCGTGCGTTAACCGAGCGGTTAATGCCGGAAAATGATTTCTTTACCTGCATTTACCGCGAAGGAAAACTCCCGAATAATGGAACGAATACTGGAATTCACCGATGCGAAAACCCACACAAAACGTCGGATTTTTCGTATGCAAAACACGTTAGTAAAATGCCGGGTTTTCGGTGAAATCAACCTTCGTTTTCCGTACGGGGAACGCTAGTTTTTTTGCCGTGTGTGCAAAGCATGTCTACCTTACCCTAAGCTCTCAATGCAGTGCTGAGTGGTAGCTCCCAGTACAAACCACTGTGGTTATATTCGTAAAGGATTCGACTTTTTTGCAGTGACCTCGCAGCAGGTGTTTTCCATTTTGGGGAAAATAAATAATTTTGCTAAAATTGGCGTTTGCTTGTCTGATGTTCCTGTCTCCATGTCAAATTATTTCAGGCAACACCTTCTACATTGACTGTTTTTTAGCTTTATTGACAACACGTGATGTTCCCATTTTTGAATAGATAAGAATTAAACCACAGAGAGAATAATTTAAGGTGGCTGGTAATCGGTTTTTAGCCATTAATACTACCACACTTTATCAAGAGATGTAATAACAGTGGTATCATATTAATGCCCAATCTTTGGTGAACAAACTGTGGTTATTTGGAGCTCCTACGTGGTGTAAAAATTTAAACGTCGATTTAAAGATCAGTTTAACCTCGGAAAGAATCCATTTTGTTTTAAAGATGGCTGGTGGAAATTTCAAAGAGAGGTTAAATTTGTTAATGTGCCTGTCTGCATGTCAAATAATGACACATAATAGACATTTTTCGCTTGTACATTTTGTTTTCCCAATACAGATCATGTGATGATACTCAGGAGATTTGATCCTTTGTCTTGCTCATTAAAAAGAGTACATGCAAACATATTCATGCTTGCATGCTCTCTTTTTAATGAACAAGACAAAGGATCAACTCTCCTGAGTATCGTCACATGATCTGTATTGGGAAAACAAAATGTACAAGCGAAAAAGGTCTATTAACTCTGAAGTGTACTGAATTTAAGTGATAAATAAACCCGTGAATAACCCACTGGGAGTTATCCCTAGTAAAGGGAATCTCCTAACCACACGAGGTAAAGAAAAAAATGTTTTGACCTCGGTAGAAATCGAACTCACGACCTCCGGATTAGATCTACCGTTACTCTACCGACTGAGCTACGAGGTCGGACAGAGAAAGTCGGGGACGATTTTAGATGGTGAATCGCGGCGAAGAGAAAGTAAGGGTACATATGAATGTTGTGCCGCGTAGCACTAAGAACACAAATGATGACACAGAGGATTAACTCTGAAGTGTAAATTGAGGTGCTAAATAAACCCGTGAATAACCCACTGGGCGTTAGCCCTAGTAAAGGGAATCAGGGAACCACACGAGGTAAAGAAAAAATCCTTTCTCTATTAGGATACAGGCTGAATACTTTAACTACTTTTACTCAGTGGATATTAATTTTTTGAAAACCAGGTTCCAAAATCCCAATAACACCTAGTCTCTATAGTCGTGTAAGCAGTGCACTGCTCACTTCATCGAGCGCAACCTAGCCTGTTCCAGGCTTTCGTAGAGGGAGAGCGAGAAAAAAAAGGAGGGAGAACTAAGACGAGGAACGGCGAGAGAGCTTGTAAGAATTTCTTTAACGACCCTCTTCTGGTATAGCAGGATTGGTTGATTTTGACAGTACTTTCAGCACTCCGTCGGTTCGTTCATTTATTGTCAATCAGAAAGACGACGAGCGCGGTCTGGCCGAATTGTGTTTCACCTTGGACGACTGTCTGCAAGATTTTCCTGATATTCAAGCGCTAAGGAAGGAGCAAGAAATCTGCCTAGTAAATCTAGCTCGTGGGAAAGACGTTTTCGCGATTCTCCCAACCGGTTTTGAAATGGAATATACAGCACGCTAAACAATTAACAGCCTTTCGAAAAAAACCAGCTATACCGTTTGAATCCTGTGGAGCCAGAAAGGACGAATAGCCTCTTGACAAACGTATAGCCTTCTCGAAGTAAGGCTACGACGTTTCCGAAGACGAAACGTCCGGACGAGGACAAATATAGCTAAAATGATATCCGTTCTAATTAAACAGCAGGGCCGGGCGTCACAATATAGAATGTCAGTAAGCTACATATGCACGGAAAATTGTATATTTTGTCCCTCGAAAGCAAATATACTTAGATACTTGTCAGCCTAAACAATGCATGAGCTGGGCACATAGCAAATTAGACAGGTGTCAAACTTGGCTAACTGTGTGACATGCAGATAACAGCAGGCAGACCTATGACCTCTAAAAATTAGCTATATCACCGTCTAATACGGCTCAACTCTAGTTAAAATTCCTCCTAATAACATAACATAAAGTGCCCTTCATAAACACGAGTGAAGCAAAGAAAATTCAAGAGATCGAAAAGAGAACCCGGCAAATGTACAAATGTCATGAGCCGCAGGAGTCATGTAGGCGCGATAGAAAACATGCTGGCAATAGCAGAACATTTCCAGCTAATTGATAAGTTGACGTTTTGACTTTTCGACATCTCATTAAACCAAACGTGGGCGGAAGAGGGTCGTTAAATTAAAGAAATTCTTACAGGCTTTCTTCCTTCCCTTCCTCGCCTTAGTCCTCCTTCGTTATTTCTCTCGCTCGCCCTCGTCCCCAACCACCGAGAGACTGGAACAGGCTACGCGGCGCAACCAGGAAATGAGGCTAAGAACTATCGGCCGCCTGTGAATGAATTCAGGCAACCATGAGGTGAAAGCTCTTTGCAAGGATGCCTCAATGACAGCAAACTAAACTGCCTTGAAACAATCTTCAACGCCTGAAAATTGCTACGTGTACCTCAGGCTATGTACATGAGTGGAGACAATCCCGTCATTCAAAACAACAGTAACCTTTCTCAGACGACCAACTAAAGGTGAAGTTGATGGTGTTATGAAACGAATTCATAAACGCCAAAAACTCCCTACGTCTCTCCTCACCCTCTGTCCAAACAAAAAAATGTCGTCAATAAATCTCCGCCAAAAAAATTAGTTTTGTAGGAGCCCGTTCCAGTAAATCTGACTCTGACTTCCCCATAAAATGTTAGCATATGAGGGGGCCATTTTAGTCCCTATTATTGCAGTCCCCAAGATTTGCACATAGCGCTTCCCATTAAAAGTAAGGTTGTTACTCGTTAGTACTATTCTTGTCAGGTCCACTAAATCTTCTGCAGGGATGGAACGATTATGTAGTTAAAAAAGTACGTGGCCAGAAGAAATGTCAACATCATTTCAACGTATCAGTGTAGACTGTTAATTTCAGATTAGAAATGATAATCATGCATTTGTAGGCAAAACACCATCTGAGAGAAGTACTACCTTGCTATGAAAGTTCTAGAACCATAACCCTTGAAGAGCGTTACACCAAATTAAACAACTGAAATCCATTTTGGTTTAACACTCATCCTGGCTAGCAAACACCTGACGAACAAACTCGTACCACCTTACGAGAAGCACAGTATATTTATCATATCATTTTCCTTTCTCTTTCTCTTAAATCAAAAAAGGTATCACTGAAAAGCGTTTTACACGTCCTACATGGTTGCAATGCTTCTGGACCTACTTTTCCTCCCTTTGCACAGTACAGTTCGTAACGTAACAGATCCACACTGTGGCCATTCTTTCCATACAGGTGACAAACTAGTGCTCCAGCGTGCGTTAAATGTTGCATCAGATACACTCCACGTCTCTCCTATTTCCACAATTACTTTCACGTAATTTTCATTCTTGAGAAGTAGCTGGATTGCCTTCCTCATTCCCTTTCCAGAAAACGCCGATACCGTGTCACATCCTGTCAATACATATACTCCGATGAGTGCTTTCAAGAAGTCTTGTTCACTTATGCCAGGACTTAGCTGCTTGAAAAGATTATCTACCACAATGGAGAGTTCAATTATTCTAGTCTTCGAGCTTCTGCCTTTCTTCATGTAGCACTTTCCAAGGGCTTGACTATGGCAAAGAGGAAGGATTAGAACATCTGTATCATCGGAATGAGTGGCACATGTACCGCCAGCGTGCTGTGCATGGAAGATCATGCGTGTGTCAGCTTCTTCCTGACTGCACTTTAATTCAGGAGCTGGCTCAGGGACTCGTCCTCCGCCCCAGGGACTCGTCCTCAGCCCCAGGGACTCGTCCTCGGCCCCAGGGACTCGTCCTCACATGTCCTCGACCCCTAAATTAGCCAATATCAATAATTGCTAATGTGGACTAAATTATCAGATATACATAATTTAGAACACTGTTTCCCAGGACACGGCAGAAAAGAAAAAAAAATCATATTATTTGGACCGGATTTGAACCCGGAACTACCCGGCGCTAGGATCGACTACTTACCACTAGACCACTGAAGCACAAGACGACGATAAACTGTTTAACTAAATATTTAATAGAATCTTGCATAGAATATCACTGATCTACACTGATTAGGCCTAAGCACAGATTTCAAATGGTTATCTTTTTGTTAAGGTTTGGTGATCGACCTTTTCCATTCACTTTCTAAAATTATTTTTTAGCGAGTAATGATATATGCTTACTGTAGGATGTAGAATAAGCGCATGAATTATATTGTTTAAAAATCGAGGGTTGTTCAACTAGCGACGTGGTGGTCTAATGGTTAGAAGACAGGATTACAAAGCGAACAATCCCAGGTTCGAGTCCCGCGTCCAGACACTTGGGTTTCCTTTTAAACAAGATATGTTCATTTCCCAGAATTCCTATCAAACTGTGAGTGTTCTAAAATAACGATAATCAATAATTCAGAGGAAATTAGGAATTGTCGATAATGGGTAATTTCAGAGGTGAGGATGGGTTGATTTGGCAGAGGCTCCCGCCCTTTCTCTCTTTCCATCGCTCCCCGCGCGCCCTCCCAAACACACAAATCTCTCATAGGGGAGCCTCTGCGGAGGAGAGAGATATTGAGCAGTGATGTGTTCAACCATATTGGCTTTGGCGATACCCTGGGGAGGGTCGGATCCAAGGTTGTGGGTGCCGAGGGTTCACAGCTGAACATCCTTGGAACTGTGGAGCTAGACATAGCCGTTGATGGGATAAAAGCTAAACAGCTATTCTATATTTGTGATAACCTTAAACAGAGCGCCCTACTTGGGATGGACTTTCTAAGAGACAATGGGTGTGTTGTCGATTTTAATGGGGGAACCCTTCATGCTGGGGATACGCAGGTGAAACTGAAATATGAACCGAGTTGGGAGGTGCACAGAGTGTCCCTGGTAGACATTGTTACCATTCAGCCAGTACAGAAAGTTGATCTTGTTTGAGAGGTTAAAGGGGCAAATTTGGAGGGAATTCAGGGAGTTCTGGAACGTTTTCCAATCGCGGTGCCCAGTACCCTATCCTCAGTGAACAAAGGATCAGTA
Organism: Micromussa lordhowensis; assembly: GCA_964020085.1. Taxonomy (NCBI): domain Eukaryota; kingdom Metazoa; phylum Cnidaria; class Anthozoa; order Scleractinia; family Lobophylliidae; genus Micromussa; species Micromussa lordhowensis. The sequence continues at coordinate 22,999,398 of OZ026606.1, forward strand.
CCAGTCCGTTTCTATAACTATTCGGATTGACCGGTCACCATCTACAACAACACAAGTGTGGGGGAGTTCTGCCCAGCAGTAGAGAGGGGTCAAACAATTCCCACGGCACGCAACTACAGGATTGAGACCATTCTTGATGACAGTGATAAAGGGACACTCAACTGTAATATGCTGTCATTTGAAGCAGAATCGAGTTGGGATACAGTTGACGAGATGAAAAAATTATTCCCAATAGATAACGACCAGATAACAGAAGACCAGAAGCTGAACGTGTGGAGAATCATGGCCAAGCATTCTAAAGCAGTATCAAGGGGACCACATGACATTGGCCACTGCACTAAGGTGCAACTTCGAATCAACACTGGATCTGCACCCCCTTCAAGACTACCCCTGCGCCGCTTCTCACCAGCTCAAGAGAAGTACATAAGTGAAGAAACGCAAAGGCTACTCGAGAGAGATGTGATAGAGCCATCCACTAGTCCTTGGAGCGCTCAAGTCGTTCTAGCCTCCAAAAAGGATGGCTCATACCGTTATTGTGTTGATTTCCGCAGGCTAAACTGTGTCACTGTCAAGGAACATTACCCTGTTCCAAGGGTGGAGGACATGATTGACACTCTTGCTGGAGCGAAATTTTTTTCAACTTTGGACTTAATCTCAGCTTATATTCATGCCTTTGAAATTCATCCCGATGGCAGAGAGAAAATAGCATTCTCTACCAAGCAAGGGCACTGGCAGTGGAAGCGAGTTCCATTTGGACTTTGCAATGCAGCGCCATTCTTTGTGCGTCAGATTGCAAGTTTGTTAGCTGGAATGACATGGGAAGAACTTTTGGCATTCTTTGATGATGTCTTAGTTTTTAGTCCCACTTTTGCCAAGCACTGTGAGTCCTTGGATCGTGCCCTCACCCTCATTGAGGAAGCCGGATTGAAAGTGAAGCCAGAAAAATGTCGTATGCTACCTCAGCGTGTACCTTTTGTTGGTCACATCTTGTCCGCGCAAGGAGTGTCCACAGATCCCGAAAAGGTTTCCGCAGTGAAATCATGGCCACCACCGACCAATCTGTCTCAGTTGCGCGTTTTTCTGGGAAAGATTGGCTACTACAGAAAGTTCATACCCGATTTTACAACCCTTGCGGCCCCCCTCTTCCAACTCGAGGAAAAGGGTCGGGACTTTGTGTGGTCTAACAACTGCCAGAAATCGTTTGATACCCTGAAGCAGGCCCTATGTCAAGCTCCTGTACTCGCCTTTCCCCGATTTGACCTTCCATTTGTTCTAGACACTGACGCTAGTACGACCGGCGTCGCTGCTGTGTTATCTCAAGTGCAAGATGGCGAAGAGCGCCCAATCGCATATGCTGCTAAGGCCCTGACAAAGTGGGCACCAACCAAGATTGAGATGTATGCGCTAGTGTTCGGGACAGAAGCTTTCTACCCTTACCTGATCAGCAAACAGTTTGTCACTCGGCTGGATCACCGATCATTGGTGTGGCTTCAGACCTTTAAGCAACCCAAGCCACAAGAAGCTAGATGGGTTGAGTACCTACAGCAGTTTGACATGAAAATAGAACATCGGGCTGGTCGTTTACACGCCAATGCCGATGGCCTTTCTCGTCGACCTTGGCCAGCAACCCAAGCGGCTGACATGCCGGAGGAAGCAGAGAATTTCCCTCCTCCAGTGATTGTTGGAAAGACAGCCAGTAGTAATGCCACACCATCTGTCGAGGGAGCCCAGTCAGAATGCAAACAATCTCCTCCGCTGTGGTCCAATGATCATCTTAAAAGAGAACAACCCAAAGACAAGCACCTGAATGCGGCACTGCAGTGGCTGAAAGCAGGCAAGAGACCCCCTAAACAGGAAATGGCAGGGGTCGATCGACACATGTGGTCTCTGTGGAGTCAGTACGATCGTTTGGTGTTGCAGGATGAAGTGTTGTACCGGCGATGGTTTGATGAGAAGACAGGGCGTGAGAGCCTCCAGTTGTGTGTCCCTCGGCATTTAAAGGGAGACTTGCTGCAAGAGTTACATGACCTGTGTGGACACTTGTCAGTGCTCAAGACCACAGACAATGTGCGGAAACGCTTCTACTGGTTTGGCCATACTGCAGATATTGAGCTGTACTGTCAAACATGTCACACGTGTGGCTCCAGAAACGGACCAATTCCTCGACCAAGGGCACCCATGCAATCCATTAAGACAGGTTATCCATTGGAGAGGATCCAGATTGACATTCTTGGACCACTTCCCGAGACTAATAGAGGAAACAAGTACGTTGCTGTTGTGGTGGATATGTACACAAAGTGGACTGAAGCGTATGCCTTGCCAAATCAAGAGGCTGACACAGTAGCGCAAGCAGTCATGGACAACTTTGTATGCCGGTTCGGTTGCCCTCGTGGAGTACTTAGCGACCCGGGTCGTAATTTTGAGTCACGGCTATTCCGCGGTTTGTGTGATTTGATTGAGTCGGTCAAACAAAGGACAACTCCATACCATCCTCAGTGTGATGGGGGTGCGGAACGGCTTATCCGTACGGTTACCAGTGTTATTTCCAAGATTGCAGAAGAACAAGAGGAATGGGATCAACATCTTCCCAAGGTCCTTTTAGCTTTGCGAGCATCAACCCATGAAACAAGGTCAGCATTAGATAACACAGGGGTGAAGTAGTTTTCTGCGCCCGCAATGATGACAATCCTCACACAACCTCCCATCCCTAACCCTAACCGCTGGTCACTAAATCTACCTCACCCTATGTTATTTAATGCTAACCATGAAACAACAGGGTTTTCCCCCAGTATGCTCGGCAGGGAAATGAGGCTACCTGTTTGGCTACCTGTTTGGCAGGGAAATGAGGCTACCTATTGACGCGATGAGAGACGCACCTCCATCGAAAGAGCCTCCTGACTATCCACCTTTTGTGAAGAAACAGCGTGAAATCCTTAAGGGGGTACAAGACCGAGTGGAGAAAAATCTGGAGGCCAGTCGACGTCATCAGAAGGACGTCTACGATGCACGCTGCAAGCGGAAGTCGAAACCGTACAAAGTTGGCGAACTGGTATGGTTGGAGGAGAAGGCCATTCCCCGGTGGGTGTACCGGAAATTCTACCGTCCCTGGTCCGGACCTTGGCGGGTCGTCAAGGTCATATCGGATGTCACCTACAGAATACAGTGTGAGGAAGTTGCTCCCTCGCGGGCGAGGCGCAAGACGAGATTGATTGTGCACTTTAACCGTCTTAAACCGTACCGCTCGAGACCCATTCAACTTCAACCGTCATTGCATAATGTCAAGGAGGACAGAAACCTGCCTACAGATCCAAATGTTGGAGAGCACGCTGTTGAGAGGTCCCCACTCGCCACGGACCTAGTCCCGCTGGAGAATGCTGCAGTTATTAGTGACGAGTCTGATGCACGAGTACGACGTTCAGCGAGGAGCCGCCACTCTGCTGCCTGGATGGGAGACTTCCTCTTAGGGAAGGACTTTGATAACGCCCTTCCTCCTCTAGGGAGGGGGTGTGTGTAACGTTGCTAATAGACATCTAGTACCAGTCTGTTCGCGGTCGGAACCACGTGTGTTGTTGTTGTAAGTCGGATTAGGTCCGCCATTATTCGTAGTCGTTTTGTAGAGGCGCTGTAGCCGTTTTTCAAGAGCAAGTAAAGAGTTGTTTAGCCGTTACACAACTAACAAGGAAAGATCCCCCCTCCCCATCTTCTCTCTGTAAAGAATCGAAGCTTTCACAATGTACTGAATGAGCTAATGTGTAAATATAAGCAAGTGTCATAATCAAAACATCCTAGGACGTGTATTGACCTAATGATTAACGTATTGCTCCTAGTGCTCTCAAGTTAATATTTTCCCAAGAAGTTTGTATCGGAAAAAACCCTGAGCCGTTTTCTTTCAAAGGTGGTCTGGGGCATGATGCTCCCAAACATGTTTCAAAATTGAACCATGTAAGACGTGTTCTTCACAATTCTAGGTGATAATATAGGAGTTTTAGAAATGGCTATTTCAAATTCTTCTTTAACAAGCAACAATGAAATTATTCTAAAGATGATAATCAATTATCTTTTTACTTAAGGTGCTACTATGACGAAAATTGCATCCTTCAAATCTGAGTCATTTTAAGACATAAACATGTAGTCTGTATAAGGGTAAAAATGCTTTTATTTGTTTTCAAAGATCTCTTTTTGTTCCAGAGATATTCAAGTTTTTACAATATGCAAATTAGCTAAGCGATGAAGTCATACACTCAATCAAATTTTGATCAAATATGATGAACAAGGATATCTCAGTCAATTTGTATCAGAAATATTTGATTTTTACAGTTAGATTCTACTATAGGTGCTCTGCAATATGAGCTTACAATTTTTGTTACCATGGCAACTTACTGGGTTCCAGACCTCCATGATATTAAAGGCTTTTCTGACCACTTTAAGCATTCTATATTGATATTTACCAATGGTGCCTATCTGCATAATCCAGCAAGCGTTTAATACGTTAGGTCGAATTCATGGCCTTGTTTTAATGTCTTCTAAGCTTAAAACACTAAAATATTGAAATCAGGCTAGAGGGGACTGGAAAAGAGTAGGTTGCCATGGTAACGGAAATTATTATAGCTGTAGATGTGTTGCACTTAGAACTATTAGCCTACCAAGTTTCAATGGTTTCTGCTGCAAATTGACGAAGATAGCGCAATTTATATACTTTATGTAATATTTGGTGGAGTGTATGACGTCAGTCATCGAATTTGCATATTTTAGTCGTTTTTCAAACTTCAATATCTCCGGAACCCAATGCAGATATTTGTAAACTGTAAGCGACGTCTCAAATCTTTCGTAGAATTCTATGCGATTAACCTGAAAAATCAATGGGTAAAAAGTTGATCATAGTATCACTTTAACTTTGATCTCAAAATGAGCCATTTCAATCAAAACTTTGAACGCGTTAGAAATCATTGTTTCAACGCGTGAAAAATGAGTTTGAGATTGCATTCCTTGGCGTTATTCTCACGTCAAATACATGAAGCTTGACAGCTCTGTTTATGATGATCCAGTGGAAAAACGTTCCTTGACCTGATCACTGTTGTTGCAGTTGCTTTGTTTAAACTCTGACATGTTTTTAGAGCCTCCAATCCCCTCGTTGGGGTGTCCAAAAATTTACAGCGGTATTTTTTCATTCAGCAAATTGCCATTGTCCCATATTTCCAGTTCTGTACATTTGACAGCAAACAGTTAACTAATTTCGCATGGACTATCTACAGCAACATAATCGTTCCTTGATAATCATCGATATGTTTCCAGTCCGTACTGCGCACTGTCGAGAGTTTGTTTGCGTTTTGTTTTGTTTCATGTAAGAAATCACAATATGTAATATTTCGCAGTTACTCACAAGTAAATTCAAACAACCGCCATTATGGATGCGAAGCGGTTGAAGCTTTATGCTTCGTTCTTTCTCATATCACTTGGTGAGACAACTTGGCAGCTGTAAAAAATCAATGAAGCTGTTGGAAAAAGAATTTGAAAGTCCTCAAAGATAAGGTATGTGGTTCGTAACGAATAGCATCGATTTGCATTCCATCGACTGGGAACTTATGTTTATAAACATTAGGGTGCTAAGACTGCGCAGTACGGACTAGAAATCATCTTTCATTGAGCTTATAAGCTCTATAATTTTTTCTTGGATAGCAAATGGTGAACAAGCGTATTCCAATCATAACCGCAGCGATGCAATGTCTTTTTGACCATCTAAAAAGACCTCAAAAGAATTACTCACACTAATCGCCTTGGAGGTTAAAAACTTTACTGCCCTGCTCTGGCATTGCTATTGATAAATGTTCAATCCAAAAGAACTGATAATGAATAACCTATTCTGCTAGTTTGTTTCAGTTGTTAAACTGAATGGTGAAAGGATCAAACTCATTTACAAGATGTATTACTCAAGTTACCTACTCTTGCTTATTGCTGTGAAAGGTAATTCCTTAATCATTGTGCTTTGACTTGTATTTGATTGCTTTTTTAATTTAATACGCAACCGCTCGTTCTCTAGCTCTTACTTTCCCGCGCGTTAGAGCCAGTAAAGTCAATTTGTTGCAATTCATCATTGGTTTACTGTGTTGCTGGCCACTATATTGCTTACGTTTTGATTTTATTTGCATGATTAACTTTTCCTTTGTAATTGAGTTATGAGGTTGTGCCACCAATACTCCCAACCTCGAAGATGGGCCAAGGCACCTATTTGCGAGCTAAATTTTGCTTTAGCATCTGATTATAAAGCTCTCTACTGTTGGAGTTGTGTTGTATTTTCTATCATAACAATATAGCCAGAGTATTTGATTTTAATCTCATAATTGTAGAACATTTGTGTTTCAAATCCTCATGTTCAGCGAGTTTATTTAACCTTATCCAAAGAAGGTGCGGAGACGGAGAGCGCCGTTTAACCGTTTGTAAATTGTCCATATCAGATTTCGTCAGTAAAACGTAACAACCTTTACGACCTTATCGGAAATTTCTCTGTAAACAATTTGGTATAACAACTTTCCTGACGTTTTTGAATTTTTAAAGTCTTCGGTATCAGGTCTCAAAAGAGGTGAACGTACATCATCCGACTTACAACCCATGTCACCATTACAAGTGATATAGCATTTAACATCATCATCCATCAATCAAGTCTTATCATTTCCTTTGTGGTTCAATACCCTTAAATGTACACCAGGATTATTCTCATGACCATCATTTTCATTTTTAACACCCTGCATAACGAAACCTAGCCGATGGTATCTTACTTAAATTTTACTTCGCACTGAAACTGGTAATCGAGCTTGTGAACCGATATTGATCCGCCGAGTCCCCTCCTGAAGGGTAGGACAGTCACCCCACCACCGGGACACATGAAACGCAAAATTTAAAATCGGATATTCAAAGATTTGCTCGGTTGAATGTTCAAGTATCCCAAATGTTGTACGCTTTTCGAGGGAGGTATATCCTAAGGAAACTAATAAGAACGTTTTTTTTTTCAGAGTAACATTAGCGCGAGAAATCTGTAATATGTTCTGTCAAATTTATTCAAGTATAGGCAAATTGAGTTATCGAAAGGAATATTTTAAGGGCTCAAGACGTTAAATAAAATTGACGGTGCATTTACTTATCTGAACTTCCATGCATAGAGATGTTTCAACTTGGAGGGATCCTTCGGGATGAAATACTGAATGATGATTTCGGTCTAGCCGGCTGAACATGGCCTCCAAGGCTCCAGTGCAGTTATTCCTCCGGACACGACTGCTAGTACGTTTAGCTAGAAAAAAAAAACACAACAGGCTAGTGTGAATACAAAATTGAAATGAACATCACAAGTGACGGCAAGTATTTAACGTCTTGACTGCCTGCAACAAAACTATCTATCTCTCGTCTGATGGCTAAATGCTCGGAGATATTAGCTGCATAAGCTACTCTAAAATCCGAGGGTAAATAAAGTAATGTATGTATGTAAGACTAAAGCTCCCCAGCGTAATACACGAGAAAATAAATCCTGAAGCCAAGAACAGGGATGACTGTATGGCATTTCAACACAATTATTTCCTAAGGAATAAACGCGTTGGGACTCCTTTCTCCCCATATTGGAATAAACTTTTATCAAAACTACTTACTACTGCGGGGAATGATAGAATTTTGCTATTTAGCGAAGAACGCTACCAAAAATGAGAGGCAGAAGAAAACCAGGTTAGGAATTTACAACATAAACAGTCTATGTCCTCGCCATTTCAAGTCAAGCGAAGGGAAATATCTACGCGGCTACCCTCTTGAAATTTTCAAATTGTAATAGAACAAGGGCTTTAGGTAGACAATTGAGAATACGAAACGGAACTGTTAACCTACAGTTTTTTTTTTATTTACGACTGCCTAAACCAAATACTCTGGCAACTCCGCCGTATTTTGACAACCAAGACTGCATGGATATCTGCACGTCAAAGTCTTCATGACAGAATGGATATATTTAAGTATCAAACAGTTTTGGTCCAAGCTAGAAAAAGCAACTAAAAACTAAAAACTGAGAGGATGAATTGCAACTCAGAAAAGAGAGGAAACATGAACTTATCTGAAACAAGCACATCGGAGAGAAAGGTGACCATTCATCTTCTCAAGACATAGTCGACCAACACCGAAATGGATGGTTTGTCGGACACTTGCTTATATATCTCTATTGAAATTCCCTTTCTGGATTTTTCATGTCTTTGGTTCATTAGGTGACAATACGACGAGAATACTACGATTATCAGTTGAGTAAGGCGCGACGAAAGTTTGGTCAACAAGTTTTAACGTGAAAATTGTGTTGTTGTCACGGGCAACTGCCTCCGTCTCCAGTGGCAACTGGTCAGCCGTTGACATCAATGGCAGTAAAGCGCGCGAAAATGGTAGGCGACGAGACAGGCCACGCACGGCTGACGATATTGTTACCAATGGAAACGAGGTAAGTTGCCAGTGGCAACAACGTAATTTGAGGCCAAAACTGCCTTACTCAACTGATAATCGTAGTATCACGCCCTCCAACGTCCAATGAGGACTGCTATACATAATTGCGTCACTGACTGACTTTGCAAGGTTTTCAATTTAAGGCGTTCTTGAATCAAAGAACTGAAAAATGCAAAGCGATCAATTATACGTACAAGGTGATCTGACTGCAACCGTGACAATTCTATCACGTTGAATATTGATGGTATTTTTTTATCTTATGGCAATTGGGTGCAAAGAAATTTTGGAAAAAGTGCCAGTTTCTTTATTTCTCGTTTGCACGCCCCATTTGTTGCTGCCAAATATTCATGGCTTTTAGCATTTCCTTTCTATCCTTTAGAAGTTTCTTTGTATTGTTATTTTACGTGTTTTCGCTATATTTGGTTCTTCGTTTCTGGAAACCGCTTTGGTTATCGCTTTGTTACATCGTTTACCGCTTTGTAATATCGCTTCGCTACACATCGTATCGATTTTACAAGATTTTAAAGTGTCTATGTCACGTCTCAACGCGTCGCTTCAATAAACTTTCTCTAAACCTGCTGGAGTCGCGAGCTTTGTTGTGGCAATCGTTTCTAAAGCACGTACGAATTATTTGGCACGTCCAAACGACACTTGGAATTCACGTTGTTGACGTTCTGTGAGAAACAAAACGTCTTTCCTTTCACACGATTTGTGATGCAAAAACTGTTTCTACACTTAAAAGTTCAATTTCAACAAAAGAATGGCATCTTAATGGTAAATCTGACGAAAGCTTTAAACACTCTTTATGGAGTCTACGTTTTAAAACGGCACAAAACGGACATAAATCTTCCGAATTTACATAAATTCATGTCGCTTAGAACTGTGTGCATGGCGATTCAGAAAATTAAAAATATATACGTTGAACACACTGAATGCACGAAATCCGCACGTCTTTAACATTTTAGACGTGTTTCCGCTTCTAAATGCCTTTCTTGGCCTTACTTGAATGATAATCAATCTTTGTGGTCTTTTATTGCCATTGACCCTCCAACATTTAGAGTACTGACTGGCCCGGGTTGTTCGAAAGGTGAATAACGCCATCCACCGGATAAATCGCCATCCAGCGGATAGCCTGGTTAGTTAACACTTATCTACTGGATAATCCGGTGGATAGCATTATCCAGCCTACGAACGACTGGGGCCTGGAGACGAGTCAAGAGTACTTGCTGATCAGCGGTATGTGGGGTAGTACTAGGTGTAAGACCTCATACTTGGTTGGTGTGATAACCGAACGGTTTTTACCGACCCAATACATGTAGATGTACATACTTTATGCCTTCCGCCAATTCATTGCAGAAAAAGCTGTAACCCTGTCCCTTGTATGAATCTCTTGATTCTGAATGTAGAATCTCTTTTAAGTTCCCCCTTTACCTTTTTCCCCTCCCCTTTTTTCGTATGGGAATAATTCTCTTAGCCAGCAGCTCTACTAACGGACACTTTTTTCAATTTCCGAGGGTGTCCGCTTACGAGAGAGTTGACTGTATTTTCCCATTTTCTTTAAAATTAAAAAAAGGAAAAGGCAGTCGACTAAAAGAACATACATGTGATTATTAAGTATGAGGACCCGTCGAGTGCTTGGCTATAATACTGACCCAAGGTAAATAAAAGTCATTTCACAACTTTTTTTAAAAACTTATTTCAGGACTCAGATCGAAAACAAAAGGAAAAATTGATTAGACTCCCACTCCAGGAATCGAACCCAGGCCGCGGCGGTGAGAGCGCCGAATCCTGACCACGAGACCCGTTATAGGATCATTTTAGATGTCAGACTCCAAGGAGATTCCAGTATTTTGTAATATCAAATTTACCAATTATTTTGACGAGCTGCATGATTTCTGCTCTTGTCAAGGGTTTGTTTGTTTGTTTTTTCAGAAAAAAACAATCTTGACGTCTTCTTAAAGTACAAGCGCATTTTAATACTTGTCTGGAGAAGACACCCAAGGCTGAGATACGAACCCGGGTCGTCGTGAGGAGCAAATTCGGAAGAAACGATGGGGAAATTTGCTCCTCAATTTCTGAATTTGATCCTCGCCATATTTGTTGCAAGCCGCAGATAAAAATCTGAGAAAGCTCCCGGTGCAAAATGGTTACCGTCAATGCAATGAGTTATCACATTCAACATTAACGATGTACTAAAGACCATGGAACAAGAATAAAAGCAAGCCAAATAACCCTGTTCAATCTACAGTCTTCAAAAAGATATCTTAAACCTGTTACCCTACTTAGGTCCTAACAGTAACCAAATCAAATCTACTGTTTCGTCAACCACAAGATCATATTGAAAGAAAACACACCGCATCAAATCTCACTTCCCATACAAAGATCGCTTGAACTGTTCTCAGAAATCCAAGGTCATGTTTAAATCCAGTTACTGGGAATGTTATGAATTCTGCGTCGGCAAAATAATTAAAATGAAGACGCCATGACAGAAAAAACTGAACGGCCCGCGCTTAAAGTGACCATTCATCAGCCATTGCTGACCATGTGAGAACATAAAATGGCCCATCGGTGGGATCATTTTGACATTTACGTAGCGTCCGGCAAAACTGACTCTCATTGGAGAATTATCAGGAGACTCTGTTCATTCAAGAGCTTAAGACCTCAGTAAATGTCAGTAGTTGGAAGTTCTTGCTTTAGTAGCTGTGGCTCCTCATCCTATATACGCGCATGCGTATTTGTATACTTCAGTAGATCAATAATGTCCCACACGCTTTGTAGCATCATGTACAACAAATCAGCCGTCATCAGGACTGTACTGTAACTCTGGTTTTCCTTCAACACGCATAAATCTTTCGCCTTTTACTAAAGATTTCCGTGGAGGAGAACAACTCGAATGAGTCTTTTGACTAATTTTTCGTAGCCCTGCCTGTTGGCGGGGCACATAACTTAACAGAGGAAGTATACGAGGTACGTTTCTACTGCTTCAGTTAGTGATTGGCTACCCAGTCGATATATTGTAAGGTAGTTTTACACAGATGAATATCGAGTTTTTCGCGAGAAAATCATTTTTCTGACACTTTAAGTCTTAAAACACGTGAGGTAAATGCAATATTCCTCTAACCATTTTTTGGCAGCTCCTGTCTATCTGTTCCGTCCCCTACCACGCTGCTGCTTCCCTACCCCGACCCCCTTATTTACATGGCTGAGATTGGCTTACAAAGGCATCAGTTAATCATTCAGATCACCAAACTGTCGGAAACTTGAAGCACAATATATTCTGTAGGTTTTTGCCAAATATTTATTTATTCAAAATTAACTAATATAAATCAATATTTTCCCATTCTGTGTTAAATGAAAAAAGAGTGTTCTCCGAGTATAGAACCCAGTCTTTTTTCTGTTAGGCCGTGTACTTAAATGCGTCTCGTTTTTATACCAGATGCCTTTTAACGTCTTAGACGTTGAAGGTGTCTAGAATTATTCAGTACGAGGAGCGGTACACTCCTCTAGCCTTTGGCTCTAAATTAAACACTGCCGAAGGTAAATAAAGGTCGTCTGTTTTTAAATTTATTTCGCGACATCGAAGACGAAAGGAAAAACATAATTACATTCCCACGCCGGGAGTCGAACCCGGGCCGCGGCGGTGAGAGCGCCGAATCCTAACCACTAGACTACGTGGGATGTTATTTTGGTTATCGAGGAACATTGCGAGCATAATCCAGTATATTGTAATATCCAAATTTGCCAATTATTTTGATGAGCTACATGATTGCTGCCCTTGTCAAAAGTTTGTTCTATTTAATTCCTTTGCTTTAAAACAAACGCTGGAGAAGACTTAGAGAAGGAAACTACAAAAAAGCTAAGGCCGGGATTCGAATCCGGTCGTTGTGAGAAGCAAATTGGCAAGCAACGATGGGAAAATTTGTTCCTCAATTTCTGAGTCTGATCCTCACCATCTTTGTTGCAAGCCGCAGATAAAAATCTGAGAAAGGTCCCGGTGCAAAATGGTTACCGTCAATGCAATGTGTTAACGATGTATTAAAGGTCATTGAACAAGAATAAAAAGCGTTACTGTACAAAACTGGAACGAGTTATAATAATTCAGATAGGGACTGGCACTAGTCGAAGGATGCCTTTCACGCGTATTATATGTTTGTTTTAATTTGTCGTGAATTGGTTAACAAATTATTTCAAGTGGTCCCTAAACTAAGCGACCTTTAATTTTGTGCATATTATTATTATTATTATTATTATTATTATTATTATTATTATCATTTTTCAACTATATGTTAGATTTATATATTTTTTTCTTTTCAGGTATCTTTGAATCAAGTTTAGAAGGCAGGCTTTCAGGTAATCATTAATTTCAGGTAGTAAGAGTTAATTTAAGGCAGCTTAGAGCAGCTTGGGTTAAAAATGCACACACGTGGTAAATGATTGTCATTGTTAAGATCAGTGCTGGGACAAGAAATCACTTGCACCCGGAACCAATCATATTGCAGGGTTTGTTTTTTGCTTTTCCGCCTTGAATTGAGAGAGAGTCACCAGCTGTTCCTGAGATATAAAAACAAGGTGTGATGAGCAATCGGTTAGTTCGACTAATTTTCAGAGAAAGGTCCAGCCGTCCTACTGTATAAAAATTGTCACTCAAAAATTGTTCGTGTAGACGAGGCATAACTGAAACACCTTTAACTTTAAACGCTTATCACTAAAACGCGACTTGGCTTGGCTCCATTTTTAAAACAAAAATGTGATAAACGCCTTACGATTCAACAGGAAAAGTTTTGCGATTCAACATGCACATTGGGAACTTTGCATCAGGCAAAACCATTATAAAGATATGGTACACAGCGGGGTCTGAAGATGTAAAAAATTCAAATGAATACTTCACATGGAAAGAAAAACAACTGTTTTTCTGCCTCACCCCATGTAAGAAGAAATGAATAGTTACAGAGGGTTGTTTAGGGTCCCCTAAGTTTCGCGCCATGTTTTTTTAAAGTATATTAAAAATTAGTCTATCCAGGTACCTATTTCAAACCCTACTTTTGCGAAACCATCCAAATTCCAGTGTATAAACATTTATTTGATGGGTTTTTTCGTGGTATCCAAAATATTAAGAGTAAAAAAATAACGTAAATATGTAGTATGTAATGTAAAACTAATGTAAATGTAAATATGTAATTTGTTTACCCAGGGAACACCAAGGAGTTCACAAGAACTCGATCCGAAATGCCCGTGCATTGCAGGATCGAATGAAGTTTGGAATGTTGGTTTTGAGAAGAGGGGAAAACCGAAGTACCCGGAGAAAAACCTCTCGACGCAGAGTAGAGATTCAACAACAAACTCGACCCACATATGAAGCCGGGTCCCGGAATTGATGAACCCCGGGCATAATGGTGGAAGGCGAGCGCTCTCACCACTGCTCCACCACTGCTCCCCTGGGAAAATGGAAAAGTTCAAAGAAATCGAGGACAATCGGAAATCGAACTCTACCGAATTTAATCGATTAGTTCGATAATTGAACACAATCGAACCAAAATATTTCTGTGCGAGTTCGATTGCGTTCGATTATCGAACTCAATGGAACCCAATCCAACTCAATCGAACACAGTTGAAAAAATCTTAACTTCGCCCAAAATACCACTAGATATATGAACAGTCTGTTTTAATTAATAACTAGCTGGTAATATGTTGATTAAACTAGACTTTGGAAGTGGAAATTACATTGACTTTGCCATTTTGTAAACGAAAGAATACACAGACTTTAAAAAAACTGAACAAGAATATCCCGCAAAATAAAGTTTAACCGGCAATAGAAAATTACCTGGGAAAATTAACCTTACTTCACTACTTCACTTTAACTTTTCTTTTATATATGGTTCAGTCCTGACCCTGAAGACTAAGGAATGGCAGCCGGCTGAATGTTTTACGACTTTGGGAACACATGGGATTCACCGGGGATTCACATTGCCCGGGCCACGACGGTATTTCCGCCAAGATCCTGAGGGTCGTAGCTGAGGAGATATTTCTATCACTCTCTACTCTCTACAATTCGTGCATGAAAAAGGTCAGTGGCCATGTGACTGGAGAAAAGGAGACTGGACACCAGTCTATAAAAAGAGGACAAGAACTCCAAGGATAATTGTATATTTGTAATCTCTATTGTAACTAGTTGAATGATGTGTCATGTTATTGTTTTGTACGTGTCAGTGACCAACACGAAAGCTAATGCTACTTTGGTCACTGAGCACAATTTTTCTGGTTATGTATTGTTTAATCTCTTTCTTTCTGTATTTCTTGTAATTTCTGTAAATGTTGATCTTGTTATATTTTGGAAATAGTGCATAATAATAAAAAAATCTGAAAAAAATCTGAAATCTGAAAATCTGATAATTACAGACCTGTAACTGTGCAGTCATGGGTAAACAAAATGTTCGAGCGCTTACTGGGAAATCAGGTGACAACAAGGTATGATGATCGGCTTGATAAGCCTTACGGCTTATCGAAAGCACAATAGTTTTGAAACAACATTGATCGGTTTATTAGAGGATTGGAAATTGGCTCGGGAAGACCGTCTGATCGAGGGAATATTATCAACACATATGTCTAAAACTTTCGATAGCTTACACCCACCTCTTATGCTACGCAAATTAAAAGCTTACGGTTTCCAGGACAGAGCACTGGATTTGCTGCGCATTTACCTGCACATTGGGTCGGTAACTAGTACATGGAGAAATGTGGAGCGTAGCTATCCTCAGGGATCCGTGTTAGGGCCACTATTGTGAAATATGTTTCAGAATGATCTTCATACAACGTAGATTCTGCGTTATCAATGTACACGGATGATCATCAAATCTACGAGAAAGTGCAAAACATGTGTACTGTATTGCGAGCTTCAGGAGAGTGCCACCCTAGCGACCAATAAGTATAATTCGAACCTTCAAGGTAACCTGAAGAAATATCAAGCGACAAGCATTCCAAATAAAAGTGTGACCTGTGGAGACAAAATGTGTCTCACTGTTAACGGCTATAACTGCTATAACGGCTAACTGTTAAAGGATATAATGGAATCAGAAACTTTGAAGCTCCTGGGCGTAACGATAGATTACAATCTTAATTTTAATGTGCATATTAATATTGTTTGTAAGAAAGCTAGTCAGAGAATTGGAGTGATCATGAGGAATCTTATATCAACTGAGGCCAAGTTACACCTCTACAAAGCAGCTATTTTCCCTCATCTTACATATTACCACCTAGTGTGGCATTTTTGCAGAGGCTCGGACACTTTTAGATTAGAGAGAGTACAGGAGCGAAGGACTGGGCGCTGTTTTTAGAGATAAGTTGTCTAGTTACCAGAAGCTGTTACAGAAAGCCAATTTACCAACATTGTATAGTAGGAGACTACAAGACGTATGGGTTATTGAGCAAGTGTGAGGTCAAGATGGCTGGATATTGGCCGAGTTCCTTTTTTTGCGCAAAAAAAGAACGAGGCCAATATCAAGCCATCTTGACCGAACAAGCTTGGTCAATAAAGGGTTTATTATATGGCTTTTGGGGAAATGTTTCTTGCGGGACAAGGCGGGTAGTCCCAAGCGGGCAAGATGGCTCTATCTTGCCCGCTCAGGTAGCCAATCACAGCGCAGGATTTTATTCATCTTGCCCGCTCGCGGAGCTAGCCATATAATAAATGTAAACGTAGAAGGTTAAACATTATTTGTGTCCGTGGACTATTTGTAGCATTTTTGTACTAATAGCCACACTTATAGTTAACTACAGAGAGATTTTTATTTACCTAGATTTAACAGTGTTACGTTTGGAAAACGTTGAATTCCATGTCTAGGCCCAAGATTATGGATCAAACTAACAAATAAAGAAAGATCAGCGATAAATCTCAAGCAGTTTAAGACCCATGTAGGGAGGCTGAATCTAGGTAAATCCTTGTAGTAATGGCTGCATCTTTGTAATTAACTCATAATTTTAATTTCTCCTGTAGAACTTTTTTGTATATTATTTGCAAATTTCCTTCAGAATTATGTTATTTATCATCAGTTTTATATTTCAATTTTATATTCAATTTTATGGTTTTTACTTTTAGATAGTTCTAGTTGGGTATCCCTATTATTATTATTATTATTATGACACTTCTGTTTGTTATCTCAGTTGCGGAAAACGCTATTTTATTTGACGAATGGCAAAACTGCTCGCTATAACTGTAGCCATAGTGTTGTATTGAGTAGTGCACAGGTTGTGCGCAGTCGTTGAGCCTGCCAACGAGCGTAACACCTGTACCGGGGGTAAACCTTGCGATTGAATTTGCTTTCTCTAAACATTGCAATATCAGCGAAATGATAGCTTTCCGATTTCGACAGAGTTCTTAAATTCAGAACGCGCACTTTCTCATCGAAAATTGTTTACCACGGGCTTTCCAAATAACTAAGCTCAACGCAAGTACGCGTCTGAATCAGCTGTCGCTCAAACGTCGCTCCAAAGTCCAACTTAATCGAGTTTGGCTCGGCACACGAGGGGAGCGGCGATTGGACCAGGCCTTAGGCTGCCATAGCAACAGTACAAAAAACGCCTTTGATCTTAACTTAATCACGTGTTACTAAACGACAACTTGGCGATCTCCAGTTTTTGTTATTGAAATGTGATAAGCATGTTAATGTGCAACGTTTTGCGAATTTCGAAAACATTTGTCAAGGGAACTCAGCGCACCTTACAACATTTTAAGGTGGCTTAGAAATCCCAACAGAATTTGTTTAAGTTTTGGAAAAAAAACCCGTTAAATCTTAAAAATAGAGTTTCACCGCGTCGTTTTTTATTCAAAAGCTAAAGTTAAGGGGGCTTTTAACAGGCTGTTTCATTGCTATGAAAATTGGACTATTGCGCCATAAAGATAACCACGACTTGTTCATCAATGACTGGGCGTTTGTGTCAGTGATACCAATATTGCAACGTCCACTTCATAAAGACTGGTAGTGTCGATGTATCGGTACATCGTTTCCCTGGCAAAAATTGTCAGCTGATTAAAAGTATCGGAAATTAAAAAAAAAATAGCTTTAAAATGGCTGTTTTCATAGTCACTCATACAATATGGTATGAGCAAGAAACAAGAAGCAAGAAACTAAAGTGTAGCAATAAAAAAACACCTCATTAATAATTACTTATTAATAAGGCAATATGGCTTTCTGCTTTGTCTTTGAAGGCCCGTTATCGAGCCATGGGAATTACGTGTTAATATTGAAAGATTCAGACTTCAGTAATGACATGAATTGATGCAACATTTTATAGACTGCAGGTGTTGTCGCATCATGCATATTTAATTACGTTCAAAGACGAAAAATGAATATAATAATATTTTTTTATCATTCAACGTAATGGGAGTCTTTACAGTCGGCTCCCAAAAAACCCATTAAGCAAGAAACTTAAGTGTCAAGCAAGAAAAAAAACATTTCATTAATATATAACCACTTATTAATAAGACAATATGGCGAATTGCTTAAGAAGCTCCTAGATGATAGCAATCATCAAATGAACATTTCGCATTAATTTAGCCATAGGCGATCAAAGCGTACTATAAGAGTTTCCGTGGATTTAAAATTCAAACTATCTCTGTTTTTCCTTTGAAAGCTACAATACAGTGACGCGTACTCTTTACACGCGTCAAAATCGCTCAAATGGCTTACAGAAGCGTTTCGGCGACATTAAAAGGACACCACTTAGAGAGGTTTCGAGCTTTATCGTAGCTATTCAAAGGAAAACAGAAATAGCTTTCGTTCGAAATTTAAATCCCTACAGGCTCTTATTTCAAACTCTTATAGTACGCTTTGGTTACCGGTGATTACGGCATTTTGAGCAGGAACATGCAGCACTGGGAAAGAGTATAAGTTTCAGTATCTGTTAAGCACAATTGTACTCGATTTTATGGAATTTCTAGATGATCGTTGGCATGGCTGAACATTGTGAATGAGCAAACTGTCTTCTGAGTTGCGATTGACTTGCATGCCATATGTGTAGTGAACAGTGAATTTGCCATGGCATTCTCTTCTTTGATCGCTATCATCTCCGATCCGAGAGACACGTTTTTCAGAGATCGAAGTGATCCGGAAGGCAGGCGTTATCGAACAAAAAAAGCAAAACAGAAAAAAGAAAAAAAGAAAAAGAACGAGCTGTAAAAGACCATAAAAATGACTGATTGACTGACGCAACTCGTTTAAACTAGTCATGAAAACCAAATGAACTAGATCATCGTTTTAGTGCAGAGAGATACAGCTAATAGACCATTTTGCAGTTGTGTGCTCGGTGACCTGGCCTTTGAATGGCTATGAGGCTGAAGGTGACCTTGCTTTGATACAGACCTCTCTGTTTTTGTCATGTAAATTCACCTAGTTAGCATTAGAACAACTTGATTTACACAACAAAAGCAGTGAGGTCTGTATCAAAACCAGGTCACCTCTAGCATCGCTGCCATTCAAAGGCCAGGTCAGCTGTAAAATGGTCTATTGAACCTAATACACCTTATTCCAAAATGGCTGCCATTTTAGTGTTCTTTTGTTTGCTTGCAAATTAGCCCTTGTTGCCTCGTTCAAGGGAAAATATTCTTTTGTATTTCGAGTTTAAGAACGAGGCAACAAGGGTTAATTTGAAGGCAAACAAAAGAGCACTAAAATAGTGGCCATTTTGGAATAAGGTGTATAGTCAGTGCTTGGGTCCGCTGGGTCTGCTGTGAGGGAAACTGGGAATATGACCGGGATCGGGATTAGCCGATAGAAACCGTCGGACTTCAGTAATACATATACACAGAGGAAAACTAAGAACATAACTTATGCTCAGAAGTGGGCTAGAACACCGATAGCGGCTTTATTCTTGCAAAAACGTTTTTTTTTTCTGAAAATGTTTGACTTGAAGTCCTTAGAAATAGCAGAAAATGCATTTAAAATTAACAAGCGTACTAAGCAATTACAATGTTCCAGCCGGGTTTTTCTTCAATCAGCGTGCTTAACTTGATCCAATATTAAATGTCTCCATGCAGTGGAGTAGTGGAGCTTTCCATCATAGCTATTTTATTTTTGGTTTTACTTGCTGAACGTTTTACTCTGAAAAGTAAGAAAGGTGGAGATTATAGACTCCTAAGTCCCTCCCGGCCGCAGAGCGGAACCTGATTTTACATTGTGTACAGGACATTATGATTTATCTCACTAGAAGCTATTGCAAAAATTCAATGCTTATCAACTAATTTCTCTGTAGTTGTAGGTTGAACTCGCAGTTACAAACAATTTTGTTAACAGCTGAATGTATTTAACACGCCCGGTCCATGACTTATTTTTGGAAGTTTAACTCGGTCGAGTACCAATAGGAACCTCTCTCGACAGTGAGCACTGAAATGAAAGTCAGCTCGATCAGAAAACCACTGGTCTGATTTTCATCTCGGTTCTCTTCAGGGAGTAGTTATATCCCTTCCATTTAACCCAGTTTATACCATCACCTTCGGGGCAGGGACTTGTGTTACGATAGATGCCATTCAGGTTAGACCGATGACAATAATTGTACCACCAGGCTCCCTGAAAAACCCGAGCACATGATTTGTGTGTTTGATCTCGGGTGGAAAATTGATGACCGCGATGATAAGAGAGAGAGTCGCCAGCTGATCCTGAGAAATAAAAAAAACAAACGAGCAATCATCCATAAGCAACAAGCAACACTCAGATAATTCTGTCAAAGGTTTCTAATTGTTTTAGTGTAATTTCCAGACGCGAATAGTAAAAACTACAAAATAATAGACCGTGCCTGTTTCACAGTCTGAAGTGCAGTACTTTCACAGATTGGTGCAAGATAGTGAAAAATCATACCTGAGTAACTGCCGAGGTTCAGCTTGTACTTGTCATTCTCACTCATGACACTGAACATATTATACTCAGCATAAGCAGTATTCGCTTCAAAGTCTTCCAAATCCACACGCAGCATGCTGTTATTATCTGATGTCAGCCGGTGGATTTTATCCAGTCCGAGCCAAAATTCACCATTCAGATCACCAAAACCAACTTTGTAATCGCTCCAGTTAAGGAAAAAATCAACAGAGCCGTCAAGTCTCTTCTGGAATACAGTCCACCCCCCACCGGCTGTTGTTTGGTCACAAAACACATCAAAGGCAGGCAAATTGTCAGGTTTGATGGTGTACACACCGTCTTTTCTTTCACCAGATTTGTAGATTTCACTGCAGCTGTTCTTGTAAGCTAAAGGGAAAATAAACAATCTCTTCTAAAAACCATACTGGAAGTTTAATATGGCTCCCGGAGTGTCCCTGAAAGGCGACAGTCTGAATGATGGTTTAAACCAAATGGTTTCCTCATTGTTCTCCACACTCCGATGGATTACAGGATCTTGCGTATGATTACTCATTTAAATGATAAAAGTGACAAAGGTTCAAATGAGGCCTTAAACTACTGTAAATTGATGGTGTTAAAGTCTTTTAACAATCCAAGCTTTCGCCGATCCACGACATCCGACAGTGATAGGAAAAATATTCATTGTAACGCTTAAATACAAATGTAAAGTTAGCGTGTGAAAAGCGAAATAATGCGGAGAGTGAAATGTATAAAATAAATACGAATAAGAAACAAATTAAGGGATAATATGATCATCTAATGGGCGAGTGTCAATGTACTCATTTAAATAATTTACTCGCATGCTCTAAGCCAATCTTGATCACTTTATCCGTCATATAATAAAGTAATAACAGTTGGACTGAGTGGAGTACACATTTGCTTTTCATGCCGGCGATTGTCGATTTTTTTGGCTGAGAAAACACGGCCTGTTCATCTTTCCAATTTGATGTAGTAGGTCGAACCATTTGCCGAGAAGGACATGTTCACAGTAAGATACTATGCTAAAGATATTGCAGAGACGGTTTTCAGTTATTACACTGACTTGTTTAATTTTTACTCGGAAAGACAGTTACCTGAACAGGAGTGACCATCTCCTGCGAATCCTTCCCTACAAGTGCAATTATGTCCGCCAACAGTGTTGGTGCAGTTTGCATTCACGTCACAGTTATGGCTTCCTTTCTTGCATTCATCGATATCTACAACATAAAAAAGTCGAGGGATCGGGTGTCGATGCGAGTGCAATTAGTGATTTACTGAAATTATTGAAATAATGTCAATTTACCTGAACACGAGCTTCCATCTCCTGCAAATCCTTCCTTGCAAGTACAGTTATGTCCGCCAACAGTGTTGGTACAGTTTGCATTCACGTCACAGTTATGGTTGTCGCTGATGCATTCATCGACATCTACCGTTGCAAACGATTAAAAAAAAACTTTTTAACTTTTGGTACAAAGTAAACGAGAATTCTCTGATACTCAAAGAGAAGTGCAGGAGTTTAATTCTATTTTAACAAAGAAGCGATCAACATTAAACCCAAGCTAATTAACAACAAGAAGATCTTTTTTTCAGCCTCAGTAGCCAGCAACAGGTCCTAAATTACATTATTTATCCTTGCAAATGTCCTTGTGGTAATATTTCAACAGCTTTTGCGAATAAACATTACGGGTTTGGCCTGTGATTGGTTGATGAAGACATCATCCGCGGAGGTCTGCGTCTGGTGACACGAAAACGAACAAGAACCGCGGTGCGGTTGTAACCGCGCTTGAAAAAAAACGTGGTTACTTACACTGTCTGCGAAACGTGACTCTCCTGCCCTTCATCAAATATACGAAAAAAGGAGTATCTGATTACATTCTTTGCATAGCGCGAGTTTAGCGTGACTTGTAATCGGAGAATTTTGTTTACGTCTAATGAAAAAATTTATTTATT
Source organism: Micromussa lordhowensis (assembly GCA_964020085.1). NCBI lineage: Eukaryota > Metazoa > Cnidaria > Anthozoa > Scleractinia > Lobophylliidae > Micromussa > Micromussa lordhowensis. The sequence goes on from OZ026606.1 coordinate 23,021,666, forward strand.
ACAATTTATGGTTACAAATACAAAAAAAAAAAAAAAAAGCATGAACCAAAGGATGATCTGTAAGGGGGTCCAAGACCCCATATAAAAACCGATCACCTTATAGTATACAATACAATAAAAAAAAAAACTACTTAGGAGACACTAACTACATAACTACTCAGCCTCGGAAACACTAAAAAAGTTCTTAACTCTAGATTTAAAAATGTTAACATTTTCCGACGCGCGAATGTCCAAAGGTAGATGGTTCCATAAATCAGTTATTCGGTTAAAAAAATGATACTTTAGGACATTGGTCCTGGCGTATTTCTTCTTTAAGGTTAAAACGTCCTTGGACCTAAGTGGGAAGCGGTCGGCTTCTGAATAAAAATCTAATATATTACTAACGTCAATATCAAAGTTGCCATTGAGTATTTTATATAAAAAAGTCACGTCAGCAAGTGATCTTCTCTTCTCAAATACTTTGACCTTTCAATACAAATTTTACACAAGGGTTTTTGACGAGCGCTAAGGCTAAGTTTTAACTTTTTTTCCCCAGAAAATTCCACCATTGCTTCTGGCGAACTATACACGATCTTACATTTATCACCGTCAGCGTATTCCATGGCCAGACGTATACCTTTTTAGCGCATTGAATATCCCCTTTGAAAGTGAACAGAAACAATGCAAACATTCCAGATTACAAAATGTTCTGTTTTGCACGCAAAACGAAAATACAGCTTAACTCTGGATAATGTCAGCCTTACTAGCCAGCAACTGGTCCCAAATTAGATGCTTTATCCTTGCAAATGTCCTGACGCCCATCGCCGAAGGCCGCCATTTGTTGTGTCAGTTAATTTCGCTAACTTGACAAAACCCTCCTGAGGGGGAGATATGACGAAAAGAGCTGAGAAATGGCCTGTAATTGGCTGAGGATGACATCATCCGGTGAAGACAATTGGTTGATGAAGACATCATCCGCGGAGGTCTGCGTCTGGTGACACGAAAACGAAAAAAAAAAAACCCCGTGCAGAGCAAGAACCGCGCTCGGCCCATGGCCGCGCGGTTAAAAAAAAAAAACCCCGTGCAGAGCAAGAACCGCGCTCGGCCCATGGCCGCGCGGTTAATTATTCCATGAGCGCGCGTTGGATATGAGATGATAGATAGCCAACGAGGCGCGTAGCGCCGAGTTGGCTATAATCATCTCATATCTAACAAGCGCGAGTGGAATAATTGTTTTATTAAAAACGCCCCCAAAAAATAAAGAACTAGACTACAATGAAAACAAAAAGGCCCAAAAAATCACGCATACGCACGTCGTTTTTGTAGATCATGGTATAATGGCTCATATACCATGATGGCTTAGCCAATGAAAACTCTCGAATTGCATTATCCAATCATATCAAACTTGGCCTATTGTTATGGTTGGATTTTTTCTAAGACAATGGCGCTATTGTTGTCGGTCCTTTGGGATTTTTCTGTTCGGTGTCGCGAAATTACACTCGAGATAAATCGGATTCAGTCGGCAAATAGTTGATGATGACATTTTTGTTCCCTACGGGAGCCTACTTGGGAAAACACGGAGAGATCAACAGGGGGTGAGTTAGTATATGTCGGTAAATCAAAAGTTTGACTATTGCTATACCTCGCGTGTGCTGGTCAGTGTCTTCCGGCCTAAATCGGACTCTCCTAGCCGTACTTTGCATTTTTTTCAAAAGGTAGTCACCAGTAGGTTGTGACATTCTGTTCTTAGCACATGCCCTTGCAAGCAAGCGCCCGTACCTGCTCGGTAACTGCAAGCAGCTAAGGCCGCGTTGTTTTTAGTTAAATTTCCTTGCTTCTGATTCACTAAAATCGAACTTGACTTTTTCAAATTTGCCAATGGCACAAAGAATATATAAAAGAAAGTTTAAGTGTGTAGCTTACACCTTTTTCCCTTTGACGACTTAACTTTAATTTCGACGCTCCAGCTTGTGCTGGGAATAGAGAGCGAATAAATTGCTGTTGTTGTCGTTGTTGTGCCATTATCTTATTTCTTTCTTCATGTTCTTGTGAGCAAGCGATCGTAAGTAGCTGGGAACGATCAGTATTGCTATACACACTGTAAACTCGTTTTGTTTTAAATTTGTTTTTGATGACCGCCCGCGCGACGCAAGGCGGATTAATATAAAAGAAACTTAAAGTTCGATTTTCGCACCCTTTTCCGCCTGAATGCGTGCGTCGGACGCCTCTAGAAGTGGCAAGGAGATGATGGAGTGTTCTGCCTCGAAATGCCTGGGTCCTCGCCTATAGAGCACGTTTTGCGGCTTCTCGATCTTGAACTTAGAAAACATTTTCGAATTTTTTTTTGAACGATCTTCTCCGAAGACAAGTGTAAAATGATTGTCGGCAAGTGGCAAGTGTCTTTCAAGTAATTGTTGTCAACACATTCGCTAGTCATCTTTCATTTGCATAATTAGAAATAAGTTGACAACGAGAAAACAGTGATGTCAACCGAGCGCGAAATTCGAAAACGCTAAAAGATGTCTTGTGGGGCGGAAAAAGAGGCCATTTTTGTTTTCCACGATCAATCTCAATATAGGTCTTCATTAGAACGTCATCAAGGTTCAACTCTAAAAAAACTGAAGATTTTCGCCGCGCGCGCCTTCGCGTAGAAAGTGATCTTTTATGAATTAAAAGATTTGTTTACGGTTAAGAGATAAAACCGAGAAAACAATAAGCCGTATAATTTATGAATACCCTCGAGGATTTTATCACTGAAAAGGTTTAATCAAGCAGCTAAGTTGTAAACTGCCGCTCATAATCGTCTCATTTCACTTGCTAAATCAAGGGTTGCGAAAGCCGGTTAACGTGCAATTGCGCAAAGTAATAACAGGTGAAACAATAAGTGCCCGTGGTTTGTTCAAGGACGCATTGGTTCTGCGGTATACTTTACATTCCCATTGCCAGACGATATAACTATTCGAGCAACAACAACAACAATCTTTATTCGTGCCCAGAAATAACACAGTAAAGAATAAATACAAGAAAGAAAAAATTACAAAAGGAAAAGAGCACAGCCACTTCGAAATAGCTGAAGTGAACACTGCAAACACTACAGCACAAAATTATTTTTTAGAATCGCTTAGCGTTCCTAAACAAACTTCAACACTTAATAGGTTTGAATGGGGCTTTCGTCAAAATTCGGTAAATAAACAAATTTTCCGGGCATTATGTAAATCCGAACCCTCATCTATCTAAAAAAATTCCCCTTCCGTCCCCCGGTAAATCTGTTGTTGTACTAGGCGAATATTCCCTCCACCCTCCCCCAGAAGTGTTGATTTTGTTATTATCAGTCATCAGCGAAGATTTTGAATTTCGCGGTCGGAAATTCGCTACGAGTCGGTTCTTTCACACCATTGTTCTGGTAACAAAAGACGCTAAAACTGCAAACAATTGGAATGCCCATAAACGGAAGGTGACTTCGTGCCACCGTCGACCAAATCAGCAACCCTAAGGTTGATATGGATCCAGTTTTTAATAATGGCTCATATACCATGATGGCTAAGCCAATGAAAAGTCTCGAATTGCATTTATCCAATGATCCAGTTTTTAATAATATATAATATACCCAAAACAATTATACACAGATGTAACATGCCAGCTGATTGTCAGTTACCTTCTAAGTCCATGTCACAGTAAACAAAAACTGCTATTCCATTCTCAGTTGGATCCAGCCAGTACTTGCTGCTAATAGTGTCTTTCCCTTCGCTTGTCTTTATTTCTTGGCAAGAATGCGCCGGGAGTTCTAGAATGGAACCTAGAGGAACTTGGATCAAAAAAGGAAATAACACTTCGCCGATTATACTGTTGTTCCTATTATGGTAAATAGAGTTTTTCTATCGATTAAATGTGGGCGGATAGTTTTCCGCGGAAGTTTTATGTACTAAAAACAAGTAGAAACCCACACAAATTTCATCATTTAGTTCACTTTCGAAACATAGAAACACATCGGAACATATCGAAACAAAATAAGTCACTACTTTCGGTTCACAGGACGAAATTTACCAATATGTTGAATAAAGTTTGAGATAAAGTTTGGCAAAGGAGGAACGCTCTTAACTCATTTCCATCCAAATTTTCGCGGGAAAAAAAATTAAAAACCTAGCGCTCGTCAAAAATAGCTTTTTTCCACTAGGAATTCAGCTCGGAACATATATAAATTTATATTCCTTTGAATCGTCGAAAAAATGGCCTTTTCCGGGTATTTTTTCTTTAGGGTCAACAAAAATCTCGGATTTCAAAGTCACGCCGAACCCACGCTTTGAAAAAAAACTCTCTTCAAATCCCCGACTTCTTTGCGCTTTGTTAACCTCCCCCACACCCTCCAGTTTCACAACATTTTACGATAGATGACGTTCGCCTCTAAAAAACGTATGTGCTTACGATCCTAATCTTTTTATACATACCCCTGCCGCTCAAGCGTCTTTTGTAAAACCGTGCCGGGTCTGAGCGGAAATTTTCCGGTCTTGCCTCCTTGGTGCGGTTATTCAGTTCGCAAGACTTTTCTCCTACAACGTAGTTATAGCTTTGACAAGTGATTTCTGTCTCACAGCTGATATCACACTCGTGAAGGGCTCTTACGATGAATTTTGTAAACACGAATCCCTGTAGAGCCATTCCATTTATGCTGCGGTCCTCTCTGCATTGCTTTCCAGCAGATACGTGGTTCATAAAAACGCCGGCGACGAGAAAGAAGCAGGGAACAGCCGACAGCATTTCCATTTCAATTTTTTACTGTAGGGAGAAATTAGTAAGGTTATTCGCATGAGGTCGAGTAAAATTAAGGATTAGTACCACGCGTGGTTCAGAAAGTTTCCGAAATGGCCTGAGAAGCGCACTGCCGTTTGCCCGCTTCGTATATCAACATTACAGCGCGCAAATCAGCTTAATGAAGGCCTACTCTGGAGCCTGAAGTCGCCTGAAGTCGCCTAAAGTCGCCTTAAGTCGCCTTAAGTCGCCCTAAGTCGCCTTAAGTTGGTATCAGTTATGCAATGTTAAAAAGGTTACCCTATTCAAATTACCCCTGTAGAAGGTTATTGGAGTTAACAACTGTCATGCAAAGTAAACTCCACTCCAACCTAGAGGACGAGGAGGCATGGTAACCCAATGGTTGGGGATCATTACATTGTGTTCGTACTCCACAGTGCCTCTCCTCATCCAGATGGGTACTGGGCGCTACTACTCAGCCACACCTTTCTTTTTGTTTATATATGAGAGTTTGGCTTTGCCCCATGGGCTATTGGCCCGTGATCCTTAAGGGCAAAGGGTCTAATAATTGCTTTAGTATCACCCAACTAGTTGTACAGAAAAGGCAATAATAAGGACTCGAGGACTATTACTAATAGTCCTCGAGTAGCGTAGTCAATTAAAAATTGCAGGATTTGCATTAGTCCACTAGTTGGGTGATACTAATATAGTTTATTCGGAGGATGTCTAAGCAAATGAAATCACTGTGAAACTACTAAAGATAAAGGGACATACTTTCAGGAACACAACTTACAGTAAAGCGATAAGACTTCACTTCAACATGCAATGTCAATAATTTTGATGGCATTGAAAATGGGGCTGACTAGGGCCCTTTAAAAAGCTGAGGACCCAGCAATTACTGTATTATGCTGGCTTTCTTATACATGAAAAAGCTAATATTAGAATTATCCTGCACCTGTATAGCCCCCATGTTGGCAGGAATAATTTCTACATTTAGACTTAAACAGGAATGACAATCTGATGTATACTCTCTGACAGATGGCTTTTTATTTCTACTAAGTTTTAATTTTTTTCTTGTATTTAATTGTAAAAGAGTTAACAAAAACGATGACACTCTATGTTATCAACAGGAAATAATTATATTGAATATGGAAAGAGATAACAAAGAACTATAGTGCAACAATTTCATTTATTACTTTTTGTAATATGTTACCGAATCAGATTTCCGAAGACCTACAGTGTATAAACAGATCAGTGAGAGGTGTTCCAGATCATCAAGATAAAAAAAGAAAAAAAGGCAGACATTCTGGATTAAGGCTCAATTCTTTCTAGTCACTTTTACACTGGGCAGAAAAACATTGAAACATGGTAATTCAAAGTCAATTGAACCGAACTGAGGCTACCCTTTAAATACTCTACTTACCCAGTGTAAAAGAGTGGCGAAAGTTGGCCCTTTATCCAGCATAAGTCATTATCTGCATCTCACTTCCACATTCGACCAAATCGACTGACCAACTGCAAACGTTTGAATTTCGTAAACTGGACGATCCAACTTGCAGCATAATAATTGTCTCTCTTGCCCATTAAATTCTGTTCGTACATTTGATGAAGCCAGGTATTCATATCATCTTATACAATTTACGTGGACTGCGCTTCTGTTACTATGGAAAGCTAAGTTTTATTTTTGTTACTAGTGAACATGGCCGCCAGGTTTTGGAACACGTGACTTAGTTAAAGCGAACGTGAGTTAGTCACGCACATGCTAGTATGATTACTCCGACGGGCGCTTACAAAAAAAAGGGAAAGAAAACAAATCGCGAAACTAATTCTCACTTAACGTTGAATTGGTTGATTTGAAATAAATCTACAATCGGGAACACTGAGCAGGAGAATTTGAGGCCGAAAACACGCGTGATGTCTTGTCTCTTTGAAGCATGGAAACCACTTAGCGGCGCAAGGGTTACTGGGATAATCAAAATGGCGGTGTGTATCTATCAATTTCAAGTATTTCGTTGTGAAAATGTCGTTCTGGACATTTGTAATGTGCCAGGTGAAAAGCAGTGAAGACTTGGAAGGCATGTCTCCTGGTGGTCTGATCAACCGTGGTAAAAAGAAACCCTCGATTCACTATATAAACTGGGTCGTCAAGTTTTCTGGATCTTTCTGGCGCCACACAAGTAGTTGGTGAAATTCGAAAGGAAGTGTTCTTACAAAGGACCTTAGCATGCGGTACTCATTATGGTATTGGAATGCTTTGTCTGACTGAGGCAGGAGAGCAGCAAATTGACTAGGTCCCTGAAAAGGACTGAGCAACTTTGGAAAGGCATGCATTTGCCAAACTCACATGCCAAAATTGACAGTGGAGATGCCAAAAACATGGCAGATAAGTCTACCAAAATAACCATTTTTATAATTTGGGAAGCATTGTAAAATAAATGCATGTAAATAAGATTAATTTATTTTAATTTACTTGTTGTTTCAATTATGGAAAATATATAAATATTTGTAACTAAACCAAGCTAAATCAGGCTCTATTCTTAAATTTTTGTCACTGTGAATGTATATTTTGGCTAGATTGAAGAACACCTGGCTCACTTATTTGCATCTCATTAAATAAGAGTAGCATTTATTGTTATATACCTGGTTCTTCAAAGCATACCGACACATGTAAATGGCTGGGCTGGGTATTCTGCAATCACTCCTATATTTTTATATTTTTGGTTGATGTTGGTTTTTATTGTGATATCTTCACTAATATTCATGCTACCTTACTTGTATTTATTGTTATTATTATTCTTATAATAGTAACTGTTCAGTGTTGGTGGTAATTCTATCTTAAATAGCATTTAAAAAAAATGGTTTGAAATCTGGATATTTGAGTATATGATGACTTGTGTGAATACAAAAGTAAACAGATGACTGGTACAATATTGGTTTATTGCAAGAAACTTTGTTGAAAATTTTAAAGTATATGGAGAAACTGTTGCTAAGTTTAGGTTTGTATCACTCTAGTGAAATTAAGTCGCCTAAAATCGCCTTAAGTCGCCTAAAGTCGCCTTAAGTCGCCTAAAGTCGCAATGGTTTTTTGGCCAATTTCGCTTAAGTCGCCTTAAGTCGCCTTAAATCGCCCAAAGTCGCCTTAAGTTACGGCGACTTAAGGTCCCAGAGTATCTATCCGCCGGATATTTTTGACTCCGCCACTTTTTCTTACCGGTTTCAAAAATTTCCTCAGTCCACACGTGGCGTATTCAAACCAAATTCGCCTGCAGTCCATACTCGCATCCTATGGTATCCGGATTCACTCCAGAGAAACTAGGCCTACAGTTGTTGCCACCATATTGTTTTATTGTTCGGTGAGAGACAGGACACGATTTTGCTACGTCATCGGATTAGTATGTATCCGGATTCACCGTCCACACGTTATCGGATTCGTTAACGTTGAGGATTTATTTTTTTTTCATCGCCAAACATTTCCTCTTTGGACAGGGAGATTGAAGTCTGTTTTTAACAGCTTGAAGACCTTTAGAAGATACTTGAGATTCCTCAGTGAGGATTTTCTCGTGATGACCACGCTTAGCGCCGCTGAATTTAGATGAGCATTTCTCAGCTAAATTTTACAGCGGCAATATGCTCAGTTGTACAAGAAGCTACAGAAACATAGAAAAAACTATTTTGGTGTTTTGTTTTGCGTTCACATTTTCGTTTATTTCCCACAATGTTCTTGATACGAGACACCATTCTCAAAAAACTCAACAATAGCAAACAAGTTTTCTTCACCACTACCTGTCGACCTGAGAGCAAATCATTTTGCCTTCGAGAAAAAGGGAAATTTAAAAAAAGATGCCCTCTGTACATGTCTCAGCCAATGAGAGTTCAGTAATTTTGCCCTCAATCTTTTAAACCCAAATACAAAACTACTAAATTTAAGAAAGACACAGGAAACGAATTGCTGAACACAAAATGAGACAAAGGAGAACAACAAAAATGTTTCCTTAAGAGAGAAGTCTACATTTTGGGCAAACGAGGCAAACGCTCAAATATGGCAATATTGGAGTCTTGAAATTTAAAAGTACTGAGAGCGACGGTCTAACTACAGTAGTATGAAAACAATAACATTTTAATGAGCCATGTATTTGCAAGGTCTTATATCAGGCCCGCAATTGTCGTTGGAGGTGAAACGTGTAGGCATACATTAGCATTTTAGCCAAAATTATTTGTGGAGCAAGACCATTTTCACTGAGGAATTCTTGATTCAGTGCAGTATTTTCATTTACGGAATTTAGAGCACTTATTATATTGAGCAGCTATCTCAAAGGCAAATTGTAAAACTGACATTTAAAAAGATACGCCTACGGCTGGTACATTGTAAATTTCCGCGTTTTGTTTTTTTCTTTTAATTGCCCACCAAATTAACTTGAAATTAAAGTCAGCGTTATTTAAATGTCTTTGTTACACTAACCTTTGCAGACTCACTTTATGATTTCTTCCGCGATTTTACGGCACCGCGAAAAAGAACTCAGTCATGAAGACTCCTGTGTATAATAAAGCAGCAAATGCTATACTAAAAGATATGCAGTACGAGTATTATATAAGCAGTTTTTCAACCCCTGCTATGCGGATTAAGCTGTTATTTTTGGTGAATGGCAGAATTACCAGGTAATATAAACTTACTGAAAGATACCAGTTAGGCGAAATACTGTGATGCGGGTCTTCCAATCCCTCACTCAGCCTGTTAATGGGCATAAAAGCAGCTTGCGCCAGCTGCAGCGGAAAACTCTTGTGTTGAAATTTAACTTAAATATTTTATGGAAGAGTTAAATTCCTCTCGGCAATGTTTGCCAAGTCATTACTAATTCCACATCATACAAATTGGAATTAATTGTGAATAGTACAACCTGTTTCTGAAAACACCTTCACTTTTAGCTGTAGGCCCTTGTTACTAAAAATAACGACTTAACGACCTCCGTTCTTTGATGCTGAATTGTTTAAATTAGAATGTTATTAGGATGAAGCTTTTTGTTAAGTTCAAAAACATTAAACTTTGCAAAACATGCTTATTGCAGTACGATAATTTTGGATTATAAGTACTCACAAGATGAACCACAACTTTTGCATCAATGATTAGACGTACGGTTCAAATTAAAGCGAAAAAAGCACCTACTCATTTAAAGAAAAGCTATAATTGCTTGTATTGTCTTAGTTAGGGCTCGTGGTACATGAAGCTATGCAAAATGTTAGTGCAGGCAATTACCTGCAGGCTTCATCGTACCATGGATATTTTATATAATTACAGGGAAAGGTATTGAATATTTTGAAAACTATGATGAGTAGGGTCCAATATAGGTTTGGCGGGACGCGGGATGAGATACATTTTAATGGCGGAATGCTGGAAAACGAAAAATTCGACGAGAGAGGAACCTGTCGTTTTTGAGAAGCGAGATTTGCGATAAATTTGAAATTGATGTTACCACTCACCTCGGCGTCCTCTGAAGCAGTCGCGACTTGTTTATTATTAGCTGTGTTACCATTTATTATGCGAAAAAGAGCAGTGGCAACAGGTATCTACGAAAAGAGCAATTCCGGGCAGTTATAGTGAAGGCCTGTAAGTCCCTAAAAAAGATTCGCGAAACCGTCAGCTGGTTAGTCAACACGAGTTTTTTTTGTTCTTGAATAGTTAGTAGATAAACAAAAATCGTCTTTCTTTTTACCCCGAGAGGCATAACACTAAACACGAGGAAATAGTTTGGATCGTAAAGTAACTCCGAAGGGCACATCTTACACGTCATAAATGTTGACGCAGGCTGGTACATACGGTACTTCTAAAAAACCATTTAATTAATAGACGGCTCTTTCTATTCTACTATTAGCTTATTTCAGTTTATATTATTTATATTAAGTTTATATATATATATTTATTTGTATTACCATTAGCATTAGTTTAGTTTTGTTTAGTTGTGTCCCCTAATTAGAATGGGTACTATCTTAGGCTACAAGGCTTTGACACGTAGATAAAGTTTCTATTCTATTCTATTCTATTCTCGTAATCCTGTCATTTACCAAAAATACCAACTTTACCCAAAGCAGTGGTTAAAAATACTCGTAATGTATATTTGTAACATAGTATTTTCAACTTAATTTGTATAGGTAATCATACGGTTTCGAGTTCAATTTGGAATTAATTT
>OZ026606.1:23035072-23070072 GCA_964020085.1 Micromussa lordhowensis
GTAAACCTATTTTTCCTGTCGCTTCCCGCCTCGACTAGCCAGTGCTATTTGCGGGAAGCGACCATTTTGTATTTTTCTTTTGTATTTTTCTTTTACTCGGTCGATATAGATGCACATGATCCGCCGAATGTCGGTAAAGTATCGGCCAACTGTCGGCTGAGTGGCGGTGAAGTATCGGCCGTGTGTCGGCCGACATGCGTGTCGGTTGACGTCGGTCGATATGTCGGCCGAATCTCGGCCGACATATCGGCCTAGTATCGGTCGAGATATCGATACAGATATCGATAGTATCGACCGATACTCGGTCAACAGATGCCTTTGGTACACATGATCCCTTTGAAAAGCTCTCACGTCACTCACATATCATTTGCCCAAATAAATTTTTACAGGAATCTGTAGACCATCCTTCTGCGATTCAACCACCAGAAGCTTAATTGAAGGTTTCGCGCATGGTGAAGATCAATTATTTTTACGAAGTACTTTTAAGTGAATAAAATACATGTCTTCGAAATTTTATTATTTTGCACCCAAAAGAACCCATAACATTCCCTAAAATTAAGCCAGTACACATTTAAACATTGCAGAGAAATATTTGAGTGTTTTAAAGACGGAAGAACGATGTGGTTTTGCATGCGAGGCTCTCAAAGTTGTTTAATAAAATGGCCCGTCAAATGACGATTTTCAAGGGATTTGGTAATTTGCATATTTCTTTGAAATAAAAGGATATTTTGCCAAAAAAATATCCCGTAGTTTTTGTCATGCCCTAGCCTATCTACCATAAGAATATGAGCGAAATCGAATTTTCGACCCTTGCCGAGTTATTTTCCATATTTAAGGGACTCTTATAGTTTAAAATGCTTACTGCGCAAGGGACGTTTTTGTTTAATATATTTCATTTGTTTATTTATTTTTAATTTAAGTGAACAGCAATGTTTACAAAAAAGATATGGCCCTCCCCAAAGCCCAGCTTAAACTTTTGGTGACCCTCCCCTCTTTGGATACTTAAAATTTAATGACCCTCCCCCCATTTGCACCAGCCCTCCCCCCTCTAGTAAATGGCATGTCCCCGAGGAATGTTATATCGAACGTACAGTAATAGCAGCACCGCCTGTTTAATGTAGTCGGTCAAATCTCAAGCAAGAACAACCAGGAATCTGAATTTTGTTATCTGTAATCAATGGTTTAAGCTAAGTCGCCGACACCTGGACACAGTAAAAATACTGTTCGTGAGAGAAAAAGTTATAAAATACCGAAAACTGAAACAAGGATTAAGTCCATTGTCCGTTGTCCGTTGTAGCGGGTTTCTAAAGCTCAGGTGATTTCAGGGTTATCTAGGGCCACGTTACTCTCACCCAACGGCTAAAACTGACCTTTGAGTTGATAAATAACTGAGTTGATTAATTGCATGTTGACGGAGCTTTTTGTTTTCCCGAGGTCGAGAGCAAAGCTTCAGTCGAACAAGGGTTGGCTTTAGGCGTAGTTTTCCTTGTACTCGGAAAAAGACAATGAAGTCGTAGTAAATCACTAAAATCTTCAATTCAAAGCTACCTGAATGACTGATTGATTTGATTCCTGAATGCCTAAAGGAGATGAAATATATTAAAAGGCTGATGAAAAATACAGAAACAGTGAGGTTTTAAGAATCAAAAGGGCCAGTCCCTCAATGGAATATCTTGTAATAGATATGACTGACTCTATACCAAAAGACACCTCTCCCACCCCCAACGACAAAAAGGCAAACAATTTCCAAGGTGTAGTCAGTGTTCAAGTCAAATATAGTCTCAGTATGACAAATTTAACTATGTGCTGGAGTGTTGTTATGTTCATGAGGTTGCTGTGTTTGTAAAGTTTCCTTTATATAAACCCTTTTTAATACTACAATACATACAATCTTAGAAATTCTGAGTTAATTATTATGTCCCCAGACCCAGAACTGAGTCTGCAAAAAGGAGCCTACACTACAGAGGATCTGTTCTGTGGAACAAGATTCCCTCAGAGATTAAAAAATGCCTAGTTTAAATGTTTTTTAATTAAACTTCATTTAATGGGAAAGATTTTTGTAATACACCATGACCCATTGTAACTCTTATTACTCATAATGTAAGTTTTTGTATTTTTAACATTATAGTCAATAGTTCCTTAGAGTATTTTAGTCTAGTTTTAAACACGATTCCTAGGAAGACCATGTAAAATGATACGATTCCGTGTATAAATAAAGATTGATGATGATGATGATGATGAAATCAACTTTGTTTAACGAGAGTGACACACAACAGTGTTCAATTGATAAACCTGTGGCCCTCGAATTCCCGATCGAATTGGAATTTAGAAAGGTTGGTTTTTTAACATAGACAAAAAAGAACGTTTTCTAACTTCCTAATTTCAGTGTTTATTGCGGCATAATTCAGTGTACAAAGTATGGTACATTGCGGCATGGTTATGTGCAAATAAGCTCTCACTTAATAAAGAGAAATCAAATTTTGTAATTTTCCACCACAAAAGAAGTTACAAATACATAATTTTAATCTTGCTATCGATAATCAACAGATCAAGTGAGACTTCTATATAATATATTCAGGAGTTAATTGACTCAAATTTAAGCTGGAAGGAGCAAGTCAAAAGCATCATGGTCTAGATATTCTATTAAGCTAATATTATGCCCTTATATATTCCTTTCTGACTTATGGAATAATTATTTGAGGAAATATGCATTATTTAATTTCACAACATATATTTTTTAGAATCCGTCATTAGATCATAATAAATTTGTTTTAATTCAGGAGTTAAATAAACAACTCAACTTTGGCATGTTTAGAGGTGAACCCTTTTTTTAAAAATAGCGCACTTCATATTCAAATTGTAACGCAAGTTTAGACGCGTAATTTTGTAACGTACCTTAATATAAAATTCAAATGTACAACCGTTAAAAGCTCATTTGCAACTGAAGATGACATGAGAATGTCGAAACATGTTTTGTAAATTGAAAACTGTCGTTTCTTTATTGAGATTTATATAAAGGTAAATAAAGGTTATGTATGATATATATAACCTTTATTTACCCTTGACAGTGTTATAGCACAAGTGCTAGTGGGGCCGAGCAAACAACTGAAACAAGTAATTTAAACTGAACATAACATTGTTAACAATCCCACCTGGTTGGAGGCAAACCAGTTGGCTATTTACAAGCACGACCGAGGATTTGAACTCAGGGCTACCGTGAAACAAATCCAAGTAGTGGCCAGAGCCGGACTCGAATCCGGGACCGCTGGATTGCAAGTCCGATGCGCTGTCCACTCGGCCACACTGCCTTTTAAATTGGAAATTGGTACATTATTAGAAATTGGTACAAGTACATGGAGATAATAATCCAATTTTAATTACTGACCAAGACTGATGTCATGCATCTATCAATGTTTAGCCCATATCAGAGGAGAACTGCAAGGAGTGGGGATTTTGATACCCCAAAAGAAATTGTCAATTCCCCCTCCCCAGAAAACACGATTGGTCAAATAAAAAGACATGAAAAATATCACAAATTCCCCAGCCCACAATTTCAAAACGCCCACTCTCTGGGAGGTTATGTCAATCAAACCACACCCCTAGCCTACCCCTCCCCTGTTGGGGCTAACATAATTTGATAGGTGGATCAATAAACCAAAAAAAAAAACAACCAACCAACCAACCTGTACTTACCAACTTCTCATAACAAATTTTGTTTTCGGATTCACTGCTTATATATTTATTGACAATTAGTTACTTTTAATCATATTTAAATTAAATCTAAATTACATTAAATACCTCCGAACATCTCCCATTTCTTTTTAAAATGGCTAATCTTATTTGCCTTAAAAGCTATGTATTTTTCTGTTTCATATTTGATTTCCAAAATTTTCTTGAAATGATTAAAGATGAGATTGATTCCTTTACTTCCTACAGGTCCACAGATATATTTTACCTAGAAGTACTATATAGTTAATCAGATCCATTCCCTCCTTCAGAATCTACGAACGTATTGTGGATTTAGAGGTCGAGGCAAAGACTTTTTTCCTGGTGTTTTTTTACGCCATGTTCGCGCTCGAAGGATCGTATCCAGATCTTGCAGGCCTAAACTTGGAAATCTGGGAACAAATCAACTTCCGGTACAACTGCGCATGCTCTTTTTTGGCCAATGAATTGTCGAGCTGAAACACTGTATCCCAGAGGTCCGCAGGACAAGGGTAACGTGGGCTGTGGGAAACGAGATTGTTATAGGGTCAATTTAGAAGTAAGATTGAAATGAGATTCCAATATTTTGTAACATCAAATGGGCGCGATTGCTGCTCTTTCCTTGACTTTGTTTCATTTATATATATAAAAAAATCTTGACGTTTTCTTAAAGTGAAAATGTTTTTTAGCCTTTTTTTGTGTGTATGTGCGGTTTAAATCGGTTTAAAAAAATGCAGGAAAAGACTCTGAGAAGAAAAACTACAAGAAAACTTTCAAGGTCGGGATTCGATTAATTGTCCCACACGCTTTGTAGCATCTTGTACAACAAATCACCCAGTATCAGTATTGTACAGTAACTCTGGTTTTCCTTCAACACGTATAAATCTTTCGCCTTTTACTAAAGATTTCCGTGGAGGAGAACAACTCGAATGAGTCTATAGACTAATTTTTCGTAGCCCTGCCTGTTGGCGGGGCTCATAACTTAATAGAGGAAGTATATGAGTACCACTTCAGCTGGTTGATCTCGTAGTGCCAGCATGGGAATATTCATAAGGCTGCCTTTCACACAGGAATATTGAGTTTCTTGTGTGAAAACCATTTTTCTGACACTTGGAAACGGTTTTCGGTTTTCGACCGATTTTTTTTCTTATTCGGAAAAAACCGCTGATAGGTGCGATAACAGCTATTTGATGGACTTCCATAATTGGTTGGTTGCCTTTTAGGAAGAAAGTTTAGATTAGAAAACACCATTGAGAGGCCCCGCTAAACCTGCTCAAACGTGGTTGGAGAATGATGTGGCTCTTTACAAATGACTTTATCTCAACAAAATATAGTCCATTCCACGTATTTGAGTTAATCATTGTACCATACAGAAAGGTTTTGAACTCGTACGAAATGAGAAATCTGCAAAAATACTCCGCAATATTCTTACCATTACCATTTTATACGCCATTTATGTTTGCGTACTCCGCACTACATGTGTATTTGGGCTGTCGTAAGGTAAATAGTGTAAGTATATGAAGTGCTGCAAGTAGAGTAATTAACTATTATTCCACAAGCGCGCGTTGGATATGAGATGGTAGATAGCCAACGAGGCGCATAGAGCCGAGTTGGCTACAATTATCTCATATCCAGCAAGGGCGAGTGGAATAATTGTTTTTAACTAATGCTGAATAGATAAATGGGAAATGATCTGATCAATCCTTTGCAAATCCTGAAAATTTGCAAACATTGTGCTTCAAATTTCAGTTTGGTGATCTGAATGATTGACTGATGTCTTTGAGAGCCCGACTTAGCCATGTAAATCAGGGGATAGAGTTAGGGAGAGGGTTAAGGAAGCAGTAGCGTGGTATTGGATTCCGGCCCTATCCCCCACCTGGGGGCAAGGAACTAAGAGAGCGTGGTATTGGACAGGGGTGGACAGAGAGAATAATGTTCTTCTTTACAATACTAATGCTTACCTACATATTACCCTAAGTTACATTACAGTCTATACGGTTCTAAGAATAGTATCAGTACCGCTTGTAAACAGATTACAAATTAAGGTACAAAGCCCATGCACAAATCCCATTTCTTATTAAATTTGTTCATGGCTAGTCTGACACGCGTGTTTCGTCTCTGCCAAGAGACTCATCAGAGACCTTTCAGTGTAGCTAACTCGTCGAACATCGCGTTCGAAGTCCCGCTAGCATCTGAATTGTTTGTGGCAATCTGGCCTTATATCTCATAAGGATTCCCAATTGCGTAACGTGCAAGTTCAATGCATATCTTCATGGCTAGTCTGACACGGGTGTTTCGTCTCTGCCAAGAGACTCATCAGAGACCTTTCAGTGTAGCTAACTCGTCGAACATCGCGTTCGAAGTCCCGTTAGTCCATGTTATTAGTTTTAACACAAATAAAATTTTGTTTCACACTTAACTTTTGCTTTTAGTTTAAAGGCGTTTATGATAGGAGGAGTCATATTTCTTCTGCAATCTCATATATGTAATTTAGCGACTAGTAGCAAGTTCAGTAAGGGGCAGTTTGCGTAAATTATGCCGATCATGCAGAGTTAGGTGGAATGAATTCTCTTGTCAGTCGGTAGAAAAAGTATTCAAAAGTTGCACAAGGCTACAATTAAAAAGGAGATGGTGAAGTGTTTCTAGTTCTGATTTACAGAAAGAACATTTATCCTTTGAGATGTAACCTATCTTATATAATTAGATAACTTTGTATTAGTAAATAGTGTTGAATTAAGGGCTTTGTATTGAGATGCTTTTATGTATGGTTCAAAGGACACCTTATGCGGTTGCCACAAAACCTTTTTCAAATGATCTTTTGACAAATGAAAAGTTTGTCTCAGATATTGAGAATTGTTTGGAAACTGGGCTTTTATGCTTTATTTATCTGTAGTAGTCCTTAGACACATCAAAGTCTTTCTTATCTATCGTCACCAATAGAGAAATTTAGGAAGGAGCGCTTTTCTCCGTTTTTAGGTGTAATGGTACGGAGTGACGAAGTCCCACCCAAGTTAAAAAGTTAGTTTTGCTGATTTTGCTTGAAATAATCTTGAAAGAATTTGTTGTATATCTGTGTCAAATATATAAAATATCATTTACATAAATAATGCCGTTTTCAAAAAAAATTCCATAGAAGATGCGCTTATTGTTTATTCGTAGCTCTTTGTTATTCCGCACCATTTGTTGCCATACTTTTTTAGTATCGTAATCGTCTCGGAATTCTGACCACCACCGAAGTAACTCGGAATAAAAAAGGGAAGGGACATGATGGTCTTTCTATCGTTGTTACTTTATTCGTACCTTTCCATAGAAATTTAAATAAAATTCGGTTCAACTCTTAGAGGAGTTCCTTTAAATTTGGAGCAGGCAGAAGTGACAAGATATAAATAATAATAATAATAAAAGTATTTATATAGCGCTTATACTTTGCAGTGCTAAGCGCTTTACAATGCAAAAAAAGAAAAGATCTGGTTAAAAAGTAAAAGTCTAAAAACCATTACATATATATGTACATAATCACAAAATACAAAATAAAAACCTAAGATAGTTCATAAACTCGCTTAAAACTGAAGAAAGGTCTTCAATTTGCATTTGAACTTATTTAATTACATCATCGATCAATCTAATGTCAATAGGCAAATCATTCCAGAGTATTGGGGCAATGACTGAAAAAGCCCTAAAACCGTATGTCTTTAAGTTATAGGGCTTAATAGTAAGACGCCATTTGTCTGAAGATGAGCGGAGGTTCCTCGTAGGTTTATAAACATGGATTAGGTCAACCAAATAATCAGGAGCTAAATTGTTGAGTATCTTAAAACAAATGAGATTAATCTTAAAGATTATTCTTTGCTCCACCGGTAGCCAGTGCAACTCCTTGAGAGTACCACTTATATGATCAAACTTGCTTAAGTAGGCAATCACACGTGCTGCAGCGTTTTGAACACTTTGAAGTTTGTTAATTTCATACTTGGGAAGACCATGTAAAAGCGAATTGCAGAAATCCAGCTTTGAATTTACAAATGCGTGCACAAGAGTTTCAGCCGTTGTGACATTAATGTACTTACGAATCTTAGCTATATTTCTTAGGTGGTAGAATGCCCCTTTGACTACGTTGTTAATATGAAAAGACATCGTCACAGTATTATCGAAAATGACGCCGATATTACGCGCCTTATTTGTAGGCTCTATGATATCAGTTCCTATTATTCCTAAACAAATTTAGGAATAATTTTGTTTATATTTGTTAATTGTCACTTTCCCATAAACAGAAAGACCTCTTGAAGACCAGACAGTTTTTTTTTAACTCTATCCAACCTCTCGATAAAATTATTTTCTTGTATAGTAATTTAGCATCCTAGGAATAGTAGACCCCAAGAGCTTTGATTGGTTCGCCGTTCCATTTTAAAATACGAAAGGGTTTTGATTTGTTATTTCTAAGGAACCGACCCACATTCCTTCAGTTTTAGATGTATTTATCTAAGTCCCGACAGTTTCCTGAAATCATCAGTTTCCTGAAATCACCTAACTAGGAGGTTGAAAAGGGGACGCGCCGAATCTCTGATAAAACTGTTGTCGTATCATCAGCGAATTGGAGAAGCTTTGTTTCCTCTTTACCAATTGAAATGTCTTTTATTTCTGTATTTTGTCGAATCGCTATAACAAGAGTTTTAACTACAACCACGAATAACCGGTAAGGAGACAAGGGATCACCCTGTCTTACTCCTCTTTCCAACGCAAGATAACCTGTTGTAAGATCATTATTAGTGACACAACTATGTATATTCTTCAGTACAGTGTCATAACCCATCTGACGAAGTCGGGACCGAATCGAAATGCCTCCAGGCAGGTAACAAGGTAATTCCACTCTACACTCTCGAATGCTTTATGAAAGTCTATAAAAATCATTAGACCTGGGATGTTTTCTTTAAGAGTAATATCCATTAAATCAAAGATCGATCGTACACTCAGTTTCTCCTATATAGCGATCCTTGACAAAGCCACTTTGGCTATGATGGATAATGTCTGCTAGAACATTTTTTATCCTAGTCGCTAAAACCTTAGACATAATTTTTGCACCGACGTTAACAAGAGAGATTGGTCTCCAATTTTCCAAAAACTAGAGCGATCTTTTCCTTTCTTTTCAATAAAAGTAATTACTGCTTATCTCTGGTAACTTGACATTTCGCCTTTTTCAAAGCACTCTTTCGCAC
The DNA here is from genome assembly GCA_964020085.1 of Micromussa lordhowensis. NCBI lineage: Eukaryota > Metazoa > Cnidaria > Anthozoa > Scleractinia > Lobophylliidae > Micromussa > Micromussa lordhowensis. Next base: position 23,043,988 of record OZ026606.1, read on the forward strand.
ACCTAATGAAAGGCTCGCTAATAAGCGGCCAAAATGTTTTGCAAAATTCAGTTGGAATTCCGTCATTTCCTGGGGCTTTATCGAGTTCAAAGGTTTCCAGAACCTTGGCACGTTCTTTTGAAGTTAGTTTGCTCTCGCACAGTAGCATTTGTTCTGTAAGTCTAGGAATATTTAAATTATTCAAGAAAGGAGGGAAGGAGGGAATATTAAAGGATATGTGATAATAGTGCCACCAGTTTTTAGTTTCCGCACGTGTTTTTCCACATGGTTTCTTTTCTCTAAATTAAGGAAATATTTTGTACTGTTCTCACCGTGTTCCTACCAACGCGCCCGTGCAAGAATGATGGCCGTTTTTATGCTAGGGACGTTAATGTCGTCTCAGACGTTAAAGCTGTCTCGAGACGACTTTAACGTCTAGCATAAAAACGAAAAATTAACGTTGTCAACTTTAACGTCTTCTTTTAAGAGCGTCTGAACGACGCTCTTATCAGTCGCATTCAACGTCTGAGACGTTAAACATGTCTAGTATAATCAAAGGAGACCCATGGCCAAACTCGTGGATTAAGTAATCTACAGATGAAACATGTTGTTGAACTTTCAACAATTGGTCTTTTATTAAAGGCTGTTAAAACAAGCCGCGTTCATACCACACAAGGTCGCTATTATCTCACAAAGCGTAGGCTTTGTTTGTTGGCTTTTCTTGCACTCATATTACAAAGGCATACGTCCAGAATAGCTAGGGTGGCAAAATTAGGTAAAGAGCATTTAAGCTCATCAAAATCAAATATCTGAGAATTTCTTTTCAACGTTTATGTGCATTTCACATCCCACTCAGAGTTCATACCAATGTACTAAAAGTTTTCTTAAGAAGTGTTCGTTTCGCTCATCGTCAAGGTTGAAAAGTAAGACGCATTCTCATCAAAGCTTACCACATAAGCATGAGATTTACCCATTTTGAGGTCACTTTCCAGCTAGCTGCAATTGATATCCCTGTGAGCTTGATCATGTTTAGCGCCTGGATATCAAGCCAACGGCTCATGAAATTCAGCCTTTAAGTTGGCCATAGTATTCGAAGGCAACTCCACTTCAATTTAGCGAGACACCCAATACTTATGGTCGTGTAAAAGTACAAAATCACCACAATAGAGTACTAAAGCAGTTACGTCACGCTTCCATGGCAACCAAATTTTCTGTTCTAAACAAACGCGCGTGAAACAAGATGGCGGTGCTGACAATTGCGTCTCTGCTTTCTTTCTTCGAAAATGAGAATAAATCCGTTTCACGAGGCGAAAATCACTTCAAATCTAACCATGTGGAAAGCTTTAGTTTTGAAGGGACAGGTTCACGCTAGTATGAAAAAGAAGTGTATAATGTGACGGTAAGTAAAATGCGGTAAATGCCCAACATTGAAATGGAAGCTTATAGAAAAGTTGTGATAAACTTTGTTTATTATAATTTTCTTTTTAGATATACCTTGACCAAAACAATGCGATTAAATCGAGCGAGTGTCCACGGGGAGCTTACAAATGTAGCCATGCTGCAGCTCTGTTCATCTATGGAATTTATAACTTGAGTCGGACTGATGTTGAGTGTTCATGGAAAAAACGGAATGCACCTGATATTTCTCGGAAATCTATTGCTGAAATGTTTCCTCCAACAAAGCCAGGATATACAGCCTTACTCAGACAACCAAATCAAGGAGATCGAGAAGCGCTGTATTCAGAATTGCGAGCGTATGGAAAGTTCACTGGCCTATGCTGGCTGTTAAGCCCAGAGCCAAAACCACTGGGGGATCTACCGGTCTTAACAATGGAAGAGCTAATTTTTTCCGAGGAATTTCTCACTTTATCTACTGCTGCTGAACAACTAGAGTTTATGAGACGGAAATTAAAGGTAGAGAGAGAAATTGTAAATCAAATCAGTTCTTTAACTGTCGGTCAGAGAAACAATCCCTCCTGGCATTTAGTGAGGAAGGGGCGCTTGACTGCAAGCAATTTTGGCTCCGTCATCAATGCTAAGAGGGTTACCCTATCCCTTATTAAGCGTCTCTTGGGCGAATATGACATTTCACGTGTCAAAGCTGTGGCATGGGGAGTCACAAATGAGGCTGAAGCCATCAAAACATTTACTGCTAAAACTCATCTTGAAGTTGTTGAGACGGGGGTGTGGCTTGACGAGTCAGGCGTTCTTGGAGCTTCCCCTGGTGGATTAGTGAGTGATGACCATGTCCTAGAGGCAAAGTGTTCCTATACATTCAGAGATGCAAGTATTGAGGAAGCTTTGAAAAGTGAGACATTTTGTCTGGAGAAAAAAGAGGATGGATCATACTCACTAAAGAGGAATCATGTATACTGGCACCAAGTGCAAGGGCAAATGTACTTAGCCAAGCAAAATTATTGTTATTTTGTTGTTTGGACAAATCACTGGTGTGTTATTATTGAAATCAAGAAGGATCCATCCTGGGAAGAAAACCTTACCAGGCTCAGGGAATTTTACTTTAAACACCTCTTCCCAAAAATTGTTGAGGGAGAACTATAGTTTGTAGAATTATTGCCAGGTTTAAAACCAGCAGGAAGTTTGTACCATGTTCCCATTAGACAATTTTAATACTGGAACAATAACAAGAACAGCACCCTTCCATGTTCAGTAATGAAGGCAAAACCATTTTTCAAGTGAGAGTTATCACATATTCTTAATGTTGTGTTAATTCCTATAACATTTAAGATTAGAGTTGCATTTGTTTACATCTGAAAATGCTGGCTTTACTGCATAATATATGACTTCAGACAAATGCTCTACTATTTTGTTAATATACTATACATTATGAAAATAGAAAATGCCCCCTTATTTTCTACACATAAAGGTCAAATAGATGGGCTAACTCTGATATGTTGAAATTTAAAGGTGATTCTCAAGCTTAAAGAAAACAGCAAAAGCAATACATCAAGGTTAATTGATTTTCTTATTCCCCTAAGCATCAAAGCTTATACATAAATAAATTTAATAATACTCTCTCAATTTCTCTATTACATGCACATCCTTACTCAAATTCTACACCTTCACATCCTTCCTTTATCAGTGGAAACTGAAGATTAACAAGGGCAGCACAGACTTGAAATACTTTGTCAGCATAACATCTTAAGTAGGGGGGTACAAAGTTTAGTATCTTAAAATCCTTCAGCCGTGCGTTAGCCCTTTCGACATGAATTCTGCATCTTGCAATGTTTTTAGTAGCCCTGATCTCACTGCCAGTGAATTTTCCATTCTGTAAGAAGAGAGGAATGTTCACAGAAACACCCTTTGGGACAATGTCCTGAATTAAGAACCCCTTGTCTGCAAGGATCAGGTGACCACTTGCCATATGGTTCATTAGGCCAGACTGTTTGACAATTTCCTTATCTGAAATTGATCCTGGATACAGTTTGCTTACATATAACGGCATTGGGTGCCACTCCGACTATAACTTTAAAAGAATTCATGCTTCGGTAGTTTGAATATGTTGCATTCTGTTGACTCATAAGACTGGGTGCTGCAATTTCAATGTCTGTACAGTCAATAATTATTCTACAGCTAGTAAACATTGAAAAGGATGAAGGAGAGCATAATTTGTTTTTGTCCCTAGAAGGGATAGTGGTCATCAAATCATCAAATAAGATTTTGTGCAAAACATGAATAAATGTTGTAACTACATTTGAAATGGTAGCAACACTACTAGAGAATAACTGAGCTATGTGGAGATTAGTATAGTTTTGTCTCAGTTTCATGAGGGTGATTAAAATTTGATCTTCAAAAATTATTGACTCCACCCTCCAACCTGCGTAGTATGACAAAGAATCTTTAAATCTAGAGGCATAATTTACCACAATCTGGAAAACCTCTTTAGTTGGTAGTCCAGTTTCCATACGAAGAACATCTGTGGTAAGAGTTGATGCAGAATAATGTTTTCTCTGGTACTGTGCAGCCTCTCTCTGCTGCTCAAGTTCCCTCTTTGCAAGATCAAGTTCGGCTTCAAGAATGATTGGCTTGTTGAAGGTTTTTCTTGCAAGGGAAGTGCCTCCTCTGTCTCCTCTTCTTTGGCCAGAATGGCCTGCACCATGTCATGCACACTAGTGCTCTGTGTAGTGCTCTGTTTTCCTTTTTCGTGGTAATCCTTCTGATGGAAACAACTTGTCAGCATTACGTGTGTAAATTTCTGGGCCAACCGGCACACTTTTTTCCATCTCTGAAGTGGCAACTGCATATTCTGGAGTGATTCCCTGATTCCCTGTCTTTTCTTCTGTAAGTTTATATAAACAAAATAAGCTTACTAAGTAGTACTAGTTCAGTAGTCATTTTAATAGCACTGTGCGACATCTAAAGCTATTACAAACGAGTGCTTTAACATTTTTTATTCTAAATCAGCAAAAATGTCGCCCACAAAATGAACTAGAACAAAATAAAATTCCTCCTCGTCAAACTGCCAAGGTAAATAATATTTTTCTCTTTTGAGAAAGCAGTCGTTCGTCATGATCTGTAAACAGTTTCCAACTTAAAGCATGAATGAATGAACCTATGGTCATGTATTTATTTATAGTCTACTGAATATTTCAAGTATATCATGCGAGTAGACAACTGATCAAAGCTGTTTTCCTTTTCACCAGAACTAATGTAAGGATATTATTTAAGATACTATCGCAAAGACTTTGTGAGATACTAGTCCTTGAAAGAAATCACAGCTCAAAACACAAGCCAAACACCAAAACGCCGCGAAAGCGCAACGCAACTTATGACACAAGATCTACGACAGACTATAAATTAAGCTTACCTTATTAATCGAATCCAGCGTTGGTACTCCTCCTTTTTCTTAATTTTATGTGGAAACCCATAGAATTTACAAGTATGTGATTCGGAATGATGATCACAGCCCGGAGCAAAGCAGTGAACCATCACGATCTTTCACCTCAACACCTCGGCTCTTTGTCTGCTCAGTTGACGATTAAGATCTTCTTTCAAACGGATAAATTTTCGTCTACGTCATCAAAAGTTAAACAAAATACTTCCAGTCCACTCAATAAAGGAAGCTATGTAAATAAAGGCCGAAAAACTGGAAAGGAGTCGAAAGCCACGCTTGAAATGCTATGCTTGGTGCACTTTGTTTAGAACAGAAAATTTGGTTGCCATGGAAGCGTGACGTCACACTTTAGTACTCTATACAACTGGCACGATACACGCTTTGAATAGTAACCGCGCAAACACGATAGTGAGGCTCCAGCTGCACGGTTGCTATTCCAATATGGAGTCGGGCTCGAACTGCGCGGTTACTATTCCAACATGGCGTCGGGCTCCGGCGTTCTCGTTCGGGCCGACTAATTACGAACAGTGTCTACACCTGAGTGACTGAGTGAGTGAGTGACACATTTGCATATCGGAGTCCCCGCAACAAACACGTTTCTACGCTTCGCGTAGCCACGAGTTTAAAAACGTGACGCCCTTACGCCGAAAGACCTGCCATGTTTTGTTCGTATTTTGGCGCCATTTTCGAACAAATCTACTAGGCGCGCTAAAGTTGCTTGTTTCCGGTGTCCTCCGAGTATAGAACCCAGTCTTTTTTTTCTGTTAGGCCGTGTACTTATATACCAGAGGCCTTACGTCTTACACGTTGAAGGTGTCTAGACAACTTAAACGTCTCTAGCATAAAAACGGCCATGATACCTTGATGTTTTTCTTTATATGTATAAAGAAGTTCTAATTTTTCTTAAGACGAATTAGGAGCGTTTGTATCGTTGGCATTAGGGTCGAAATCAAATGGTTGCTTAGCTTTAGCAAATTCCTTTTGAAGATTTTAATTTCTTTTTCTTCCATCGCTTTTCGTTTCGAATACTGTATTGCGTGAGCTCTGATATTGTATTTAGTCCAATCTGATCCCAGATGCTTCTATTGTCTGTCAGTTCGTTCCGGCCTTCTATCAGCCAGATAGGTATTTTAGCTGTTACTTCTCTAATATAGTTTTCATCGTTCAAAAGCGAACAATTCATTTTCCAATGGTCCGGGTCCTCGATGTTTTTCACTGATACTGAACTCCATAGAAATGGCCGCATGATCAGTTTCAATGGCTGGAATGATATCTGCTGTTGTAGCCAAATCCTTTAAATTTAATATTTGAAATAAGCCAGCAGTCTAAGCGGCAGAGAATCATCGGCGAGTTTTGGCTCCACGTGTATCTTTTGTGGAAGCACTTTTCACTCTCCAAATATCGACTAGGTCGAGTTCAGCACATAGACAATCGATGGTTGCTACTACCGATTTTCTCGTAAAAGTATTTATTATTATTATTATTAATTATTCATAAAAATGCTTTACATTACAACACAAAGTATGCCACAGAAACAAAACTAAAGACGATACTTACAATATTACAGATACTAACAAACACAATACTTAAAAGTGAATAAGATTATAGGTTGGACGCGTAAAAGTATACTTCATTTCTTATCGAGCACCAGATAAGAGGGCAGTTAAAATCTCCTCCAAGAATTGTATTTTCTTCTTCATCCAAATTTTCGCTTTGTAGGGTAAATGTAGTTGTTAAATCTTTTAAAACCTCCGCAAGATTTGTATCCTTATTTGGTGCATAAATATTGATCAATAAATACATTTTCTCTTTCATCTCCGCCTTCAGGATCACATAGCATCCTACTGGCACAGGTAGGTCTACAATTTTTGAATGAATAATACAATCAACTCCTTTCTTAAAAAGAATGGCAACACCGCGTGAATTTGAGCTTCCCTACGACATTATAATGCCACCTCCCCATTCATTTTTCCATTATCTTTCAGTCTCTTGTTTTGAATGCGTTTTCTGCAAAAATATGAAATCCGCTTTTTGTTTTCGACACCAGGTGTAGATTGTCCTTCTTTTTGGAAAGTTATTTATGCCCCTCACATTCAAAGAGACCAATTTAGATGTATCCAATATCATCTAAATCTATTAGACCTCAAAAAGATGAGATTGCAGAAGTTTATCAGAAAGGTAAACAAAACATAGACAATACGTTATTACAAGTATGGACGTTATGCATGGATGAAAAATATTTGTTCCAAAAAATTGTGGAATATGTAAACAACACTATCCAACTACCATGAAAAAATAATAAGAAAAATGTAACAAGTAATAGCTGAATTAGACAACATAGAGCCAGAAAATCTTTAAGCAACTTAAAAAACGAAAAACGGATTCTAAGACACAATGAAAATGCCAAACAAACATTGGGAGATAAATAATTGAAGCGCTTACCTTATGCTCCAAAATGAAATATAATCGAGCCTTTTCCAAAACACTGAGTACCATTCATAACTTTCAACGTATCTCTCAGTCTTCTGCTCCCTTACCGCTTATAACATTTCGAATACAAAGAGAAGTGCTAACGGACTACTAATTTGCCAACTCTTCTACTATCAAGGTTATATGAAAATACGTCGGGAAAAATATAAATAAATAAATAACTAAATAAACAGGCTCAGCGCATACCAGTTGCTTATTACACAGCTTAACATATCTGCTGTCAATATAAAGCTTGTCGGGCTCAGTTTTATTAAAGAAAGCGCGCTTTCCATACACCCTTGCTTGCTTTGATTTGTCCATTTGCTGTTTCTTAATTCGTGTAATTCTTTGGGGATATCCTCAAACATCTTCGTACCTTTAAGTTTTCGGCCACATTTAGAACTCTTTCTCTATCCGGAAATCTTAGAAAGCGGACTATGATTGCCAGACTGCCGTTTCCGTGCATCCTTGGTTTTCCCATCCTATGCACCCACTGAAATTCCATATCTTTAGCATTTTCATTTCCAAGGACATTTTCAGAAGGTTTGCCGACACTTTCTTCGTATCTTCATTCGGGGTTGTGATTCTGTTGACCAGACGTTTCAACTAATTCAGTTATACCCTCAAACTTTAGGTTCTCTCTTCGGCTGCACTCTTCGAGGTAAAGAACTTGTTTCCAGAACTCCATTCTTTCTCTGGTCCGTACCGGTCTGAAGCTCTATAATTTGTTCGTCCACAAATTCAGCGTTCTTTTCCATGTGAAAACTTCCCGTCGAGAGTTTTCTGTTTGTCTTGGACAGAAGCATGATTTCCGTCTCCAGATGGGAGGCCTTTTCATGTATTCCCTTTACTGTCAGGTTTAATTCTTCCATCCTCGAATCTTGAAAGGACAAGATCTAATTTCTCGGTAACGCCGTCTTTAAGGTTCAGCGCTGTCGTATTTCGTCGTCGCTGTTCAACTTATTAAATACACTTGCCGGGGACTATGACTGTTTCCACCTTTTTTCTTCGGGCGTAGAATCACCAGGGCTGCACGTGTTACTACTTCTTGATTTTCTCTTTGGGGTTACAAATAAAGTCGATGATTCCATGAACACTTCGTATTAAGCTCAAAAAGTGAGTGGAGCTATCCAAAGCGCTTCTACATCCCAAAACGTCGATGTCGATGTTAGTCGATACACGGAGCATTTTAGAGAGACGAAAACAAATTCAGTTACGAGGCTCTCCTCGCCATTGTTTCCTTTCCTTACTCAGATAAAAAGGCGTAACCAAGATCTGTTTCTCCGACCGAAGATCATGGTGGGATGGACATATCTTTCCCGTAACTCATTACCGAGTTAGTGATGGTTTCGTTTCCGCATCGTTTGGCTTGTTGTTGAAAAGTAAGCAATTTAATTGGCTACTTTTGCCAGTAGAGATACAACAGTTACCTAAACAGATACGATAGACTTTAGGAGGCGCGTTCTTTGTTTTCCTACGCTCGTCGTGGGCTTTCTTCCATCGATCTCGGTGACGGCAGGTCAGCTACAATTTTCCAAAATTCGTCTTGCAAACCCTGCTCAATCTCAGCATCTGTGCATAACGGAATCATAAAAGGAAAATTTAAAAACTCTTTTTTTTTTTGAACCTCTCTTTAATAATTACATTCAGTGAACTGGATTTTTTTTATGAGGTAACCCGAAGGCCGAATCAACTATCACCTCATAGAAATCGAGATAGTTGAATTGTACTCGCTGAAATTCCTTCAGATAATCATGAAGATTTCCAGTCAGTATTTATCTAATAATTTATTCGTCCTTTGAAAGCCTATTAAGCAATTTCACTTAGTAAGCTTGAGATTTCCAGGGGGAATATAGTAGATGATACCGAAGGCTGAATCAACTATTACCTCATACAAATCGATAAAGATTTCAGATCAGATAATGATTTCCCATAGTGATTCCAGTAAATTATATATAGGTATTTCGCGATATCGCCAGCGGATTGATATGTCATTTGAAACAAATTTGAGATTTTAATCTTACGTAACAGTGAATTTCCTTTACTTTTATCTTCTCAGAAATTGAGTTATTTATTTATGTTTCTAAATCCTGCCCCAACACTTCGGGAAACAAGAAAACGGCACCACTTGCGACCTCCCGCCACTTCTGGCATTCAATATAAGGCTGATAGCGTGGCTCAGCCAATCAGATTGCAGTATTTACGTCAGTATACATCAAGAACTGAATTCTAGTTAGTTAGTCATATCCACAATTATTGATCTATTTCGGCTGTCTTATACAGTGCATTGTTTTGGCTTGTTTGAGATAAAAACTAAAGATAGTGATCGGTCCTAGTCACAACTACATATATTGATGCACCAAGTGTTTTGGAAAAAGACTATTGTGTCGTAAAACTGCAAATAGCTGATAAGTGAGCGCATGACGTGTAAATAGTTTTACCGCAACTTAACCCTGACCTAACAGTTACATATTGTCCTAACTTCTCTCTTTTAACGAGCTCAAAATCACAATATTAAAGAAACCTGAACTACAGTGTTGTTGGAATCGAAATCACTAGATTCGAGACAGGTTATCGTTCTCTCTCTGCAAAAAGATTCGAAATCACCAAAAACGTGACAAATTTTACATTTATTCTAGTATATTTTTTTGTAATTTTTTGTATTTCATTCTTTATATTGACTGCATATATGGTGTAAGCCCATTCTTGGCTGTATTATTCATCATTTCGTTGAAATAAAATGGTTTAATTTATCTTGTACGCGGCTTATGTCAGTGCAAGTATCTACTATATGGCACCTGTTTCAGGGAGTCCGTCCTCTCAATCCGTAGATGAATCAAGCAGTTCATTTAGTGGCACAAGTTTAAGCTTTCTATCTCTGCTCTTAACTAATGTATTTTTTGGCGTTCGAGCTATGCCGTTGGCGAAAACCTTAATCGTTGTTCGCAGCTGATTTACTTATTTTCCACTGACATAAGTTTCACGGATAAACTATTTGTTACAAATTTTCAAATCATTGAAGTTTGAAGTAAAATTCGTAACCGCAACATGTTTCCTATTAATAAGCGAGTCAGCGGGAACATGTATAGATTTTATTGCGTGGTATGCTTTTAGCAATAAAAAAGCCTAGAAAATAATTAAACGCAATTCTGCCTTTGTCAATGTCTCGGTAAATCCCTACTGCGTATCATATCTCATGCAATCGAAACCAAGCTTTTATCTTACAATTTATCCAAACACACATTTTTGACCAGAAGAGAAGGTATTATAAGAAGAAGAAATTTTCGCTCCTTAAGAACACCAAAGAGCTTAATTATGCTTTCTCTGAGTTTTATTTGAAGTTGTTTGCCGTTCACCGCCGAGGAAGCAGCATCCCCAAAATTGGCACTATATCTAGTAACAAAGGCGCCAGCACTGGTTCCGTCTGGCTATCCGAGCCGCAGTGCCTTTGAAGAAAAGTATACATGAATTATACGCGACGTGGCGAATGATCGCGAAATTTTATAGCGCACTATTGGATAGCATATAAAACATCGACTGGTTGTGAAAAATTATCCAGAATATTTGCGCGAATCTCCCACTTGGAAACAGAGTGGTCGATTTGTTCGTCAATTATTTGCCAAAAACAGGTGTCTTTTCAGTGTGTTGTATTTCCAGGAGCAATTACGTGCTTGGGAAAAATATAAAAGCGCTTTGGGGCGACTGAAGTGATCATGCTGTCGACTGATTCCTCTGATTCCACACTCATGGCAGCGAGAAGCGAGCTGCTTTATTGTTCTCGCGTTTTAAAATCTGATAATGATTGTCGTGGTTTTTAAATTTACAGAATGTGATCAAGGTATTTTGATCTTAATTCTCTTTTTATGAAGCGAAGATCGTTAACTGAATTATCACCAATGGGAATAAAAATCTTAATTTTGATATTTTTCTTGACCTATTCTTTGCCTAATCTTCATATGAAAACCTAGTACGAAGCGCGTCATCTTCTTATGTTAAAGGTTTCTCGAGGTTTCTCAAGGAAGTCTCTTAAACGTTGTCTCCGTTCAGATAGGAGTAAAATTGAATAATCCCTACATTTTTAATTTTACAAGCGTGAAAACAAACTCATCATTAATCCAGTTTATGCCAGTATACCAGCAAAAGCAAACAGATATACCTGCCTTTTAAAATGGACGAAAACAACAAACAAATTAGGAAATCGACGGCAAGCTTTTCAGCAGATAAGAACGACTGAGTTAATTTTCATTCGTTGAAATACACACCTTTAGCGTGGTTATGAAGAACAGAAAAATCATTTTAAATTATTTGCGAAATGGAGGAAGTATATCCAAGATTAAATTACTTGCGATCGACAGCCAATATTCCCGGGGGGGGTACTCCCCTATATAAGGTATATAGGTATGTGCCGCCCCAAAGGGTATGGTTTTTGAGCCGTTTTGGTCTGAAAACGAGTATAGATTTTAACAATTATGGTCTGAAATCGGGTCGGGTTTTTGGGGCGGGAACATTTACGAAAGCTTACAAACATATTTTTCTTCTCAGTACGTAACTGGAACGACTAACTGATAGCGAGAAAAAGAAATAAATAAACTATGTCATTCAAGCTTAATTTTACTCCTTGCGTCAACTTCCGTTCGGCACTGATGCATAATTATGCCTTAATCACCTACCGGAATACCACACACAAAGCCACCATTATGAAAATGCGGTAACTGTAACGTTTTATTTGTGACAACTCGTGATAGATTTTAATCTACAAAGAAAGTGTTTCTTGTTTGCACTACATGTATACAATCATTTAAGCAATCAATCAGCTGAAATGCCGGATTTATAATGAAAGCCGATCGCGGTCTCATGAACACCATATATTGAGTTCTTTAAAACAAAAAGTTATATATTTTCGGTATTTCATGTAAAATAGAAAAGTAGATTAAAGTCGTACGAAAATTGCAAAATTGCGAGTTCCTTATCTTTACTATTCTGTTCCCGTTAGATCGATTAGTATATGTGCAAACTGTTTTCATGACGGCACAATTTAAAGCTTGAATTATTCTAGAATTTTGTGCCTGATGCAATTCTCAGTACTTTATACTTCCTAATAAAAAATATTATGCTTTAACGTAATATACTTTGCTGTGATTTCACTCGGATGCTATAATAATGTAACGATTTTATAAAGCCATGTCTGAAAACGGGTGTATATTTTCAAGTTCAGGTCTGAAAACGGGTATGAATTTTAGAGGTCAGGTCTGAAAACGGGTGTGGAAAATGGCATGTTTAGGTCTGAAATAGGGTCGGGATTTGAAGACCCGGGCGGCACACCCCCACCAAGAATTCCGAGGAGTACCCCCCCCGGGCCAATATTGCGGAATGTATGCCATGTACACTGAATTTTTGCCGCCCACTCTAGAATTGCATTAATTAAACCAGTTCGCGGCATTATGTAAATAAGTGAAGAAAGGCTCAAGGAAGTTTTTCTAGCTTTCCCCCGTGATGTTAGCTTGTATTGTGGGTCGGCGTGACAAACAAATAACGACCCGACGATGAATCTAAATATTGACTCCTTTTCCCCGCTCGATATTTGGATAACATATAGTTAGTAATGAAACGCCATATTCGTATTAAAACAAACTGTATATATTACAGCAAGCCGACAACTTCCTCCGTCAGAGAACACATAATTTTAGATTGCGAGCCTGAAAACCAACTACACAATGTGCAAGCATGTACGCACGCGCATACATCAGTATTTTTACAATTATTAATTCCGTGGTTTTGTCCCGCGAATTCGATATTGCAGCTTCAAGCTGCGCTGAAAGTTGGAAATTGTAACGCATTTGCTATTACTCCTCCTATCTCATCCTCAGAGACAGCGGGGCGAGAGATTTAGCCTAAAGCAAATTGTTCCTCTATTCGCTGAAAGTCTTCCGCACACCAACAGATCGCAAACAAATATGTCATTGTCTTTGCTAATTTAAAATTGCGATAGGTAATAAACACAACACACTTTGGTCAGGCTTTATCTCAAGCGACAACATCATTAGTTTAGAGAAAAAATGCAAAAATACATTGCACCTTGCGCATTCGACGGCTCGTTATCCGAAATTTGAGCTGCGAAACATATTATTTCAACTACTTCAGAAGCATTTTAACACACCTTTTTTTCATTAACGAAGGTCTCGCTTTTTTCATCGGGAAGAGAGGAACTACTTGCCAAATAAAGATTTGAATACAAGATTCAAAATATGGACTAATTAATAGACATTCAGAAAACAGACAATTCACAAGGCAGATGTCACCGCCCTCGACGTGTCTTTAAGAGCGCTGCCAACGCGCTTTTTTCGTCACTTGGCGACAACAATCATTTCGTGCGCGTGTTTTTACGCGACGTCTCTTATTGTTGTTCCAAATCGCAGCAGGATAACTACGCAGGTACAAGCGTGCAGAGCATATTAGTCCACAACAAACCAGTTGCCGACATGAACGGCTCCACTTGTGAAGGCAACGGTAGCAACACATTCGGCCTAGCTAACATGATCTCACAAGCCAGTTTCGTCATTTTTATTCTGATTCTCGATGTCTGCGGAAATTGCCTTGTGATCGGTGCGATCCTTCGTTATAGACGACTTCGAACAATTACCAACTACTTCATCATTTCGTTAGCAGTATCAGATCTCCTTATCGCCGCGCTTTCAATGCCATTTCGCATCCACCACACTCTCAAGTCGCTGTGCTGGGATCTCGGGGAAACTATCTGCGAATTTTGGGTCTTCGTGGACCTGCTGTGTTCTTGCGCTTCCATAACAAACCTCAGCCTTATTTCGATTGACCGGTTCCTCGCTCTGACCTTCCCGTTAAGCTACAGAAGCATCATGACCAAGTGTAGAGCAATTGCTGCCATTACATTCGTCTGGGGATATTCCGGATTGGTAGCATCTCTATCCTTCATGAACTGGTCTGCGGACGCGTCCACAAGCGCTAATGGAGAATGCAAGAAAACTGACCGTTACTATTACACCTTTGCCATAACCGCAGGGTTTTTCCTGCCTTTAATCATTCTCATCATCAACTATTCTATGGTGTTCAAAGTCGCCTTCGCTCAGGCGAAGAAGCTGCAGCAATTGAAATCAGCGAGTTCGATGGAGCCTGCTGAAGCATCTGATGTCGACTTTAGCCCCGATCCACGGCCAAGCGTGATCAGCATCGGACGAGTCGAACGTAAACGTCGAAAATCAATCCTGCGCGAGCTCAAAGCCACCAAGACCCTGGCAATTGTTATAGGGACTTTCATCGTGTGTTGGCTTCCGTTCTTCATCATAATGTTCGTCGTTCAGTTTTGTGATCTCTGCTTGGTTAAAATTCATCCAACCGCAACACAATTTGTCGCGATCGTATTCGTTTATGTTTTACCACTGCTGAACTCGGCTGTCAATCCCATCATCTACTCGAGCTTTAACAGTGATTTTCGTTCAGCTTTCAAGGACATCTTTCTCCGCGTGTGCACAATCCGCGGACGGGACAGCTACAATCACAGATCGTCCTCGGGAGATGAAGATATTTCTGTCGTGACATTTTTCCCGAGCAAATGCTACAACGGTACAACTCCACAAATAGTGATCCAAGAAGCGAACTCGGCATCCGAAGAAGGAGATTCAGTATAATTAGACAGTTACTCTTGATAGAGAAGAGATTCATATCAGCGCATCGAAGCTAGTAGGAGCTACTCGATTGAATTTCGCGCGGCGAAAAGAGTCGCTTAAATAAGTACAATAGCGAATAACAGTGACTCGCTAAATAAATTGCCTCGAGATCACTGTTTTTGTTCAAGCGCCTCCACTGGCAAAAATTGAACAATATTTCAATTTTACCTTGTCGTTTTGTCTACTGAACTGTTTTAATGAATGCGGCTCGATCTCTTTTGGCGACACATCAAAAGTGTCATTAACCGAAAAAGCTCTCAAGCAAATTTTTAGCGTTGGTGTTGAGCATTTCTTTAACTCTGCGATACATGTTAAGTTTCATATTCCTTAGGAAAGAAAGCATTTATTTAAATAAAAACATTGACGAAAGATGTGTTTTGATTGATTTATATATCTGGATAATCTGAAATATAAGGGATGGCTAGAGCGTTTGTTTAGCGGCGAAACGATAGCAAATTCAGAGAAAAACATAACTTTATGCAAAGTTCGTTTAGCAAGTTTGTCTTTCCGGTGGTGTGCGTGCTTTTTGCATGAAGATGACTGGATAACAAAAATCAACTAATGGATAATTTGTCTCGAGCCTATAGCCATAAATAATGAATGAGAAGGATAAATCCACCAGCTTCGAAGAAAAGAACATCGATACAGCAAGCGTGGATGAAAATTCTGTCCTTATTCTCAACCACCTGTTATCGAGCGAGTGAAAGCGGTTTTTGGCGCACCCTCGCGAAGGTTTTTAGAACTACGATTTTTACGTGCCATCTGTCGCTAAGTATCGGCAAAATATTTTTTAAGCCAGAAAAAGGACATGTACATTACTATTGGTGCCACTGCTTCAATTTATTTGACAGTCAAATGAGCGCGTTCTTTCTAGACGTAATGTTGAGATGATTAGCGAATTTTGAGTTTTTCTGACGCCGAAACAATTGCGGCGATAAAATAAATTCAATTTAACGATTCCTTTTTACTTGCCGATGGCCGTTGCCACTTTGAGAATAACCCTGTGTACTGAAAAGAGCTTTGAAGAGTGAATTCTCTTTGATCTATGTTAAGTTTGTTGAATAATCAATATGGGCTCTATTTTCATTAGCATTTGTAAATCGATGAATATGGCAGCATATTGTAGCGTCGAAGCGAGCGAAAACCCTCGGTTATAAAAGAGTAATTATGCATTTCCTTGAGATATTGAGGTAAGGGGTTTGCCGAATGATATCAAGCTCGTGGCTTGGGTGACCGATAACGGCATCTTAGCAACGTGATCCAATTATTATTGTTATTGTTATCTAGCTCGCGAAAATGTGCTAGACTAGTGTATTGCTTCGGCACTTTAAACTGACTTTGATTATACAAGAATTTTAAATTGCAACCTTCTGAGAAAAAAAAATCTCTCTAATCGTTTCGTCAAGAAAAGTTGTGCTTTCTCTTTTTACAACCACGCTAGCTTTTCGCAATTCGAAGATTGCGAAAAACAATTCGCGCCGGAATCGGATAACTTCCAACGTAGGAAAGATATTTGCTTGACAAAGCGCTGCATTCAGTTTTCGTCTATTATTTATTGCATGACAACTATTCTCTCCATTTCTTCTCTTCCGATGGACTTTATAAACGGAAACCCAAGTAGCTGCATAATGTCAGATTTCAACGTAGAAAGCTGTTTCAATAGAAGCTATGTTTCTGCCCACAGGAAATCGCTACGAATTGCTTTTCTTTCAGTTTCGTCTAGCTATTCTAAAGAAAAATATAACTATTGTACTTTCGTTAACGATGAGATAAAGAAAGAAAGCTTTTCTTTTCCGCTGGAATTATCAAAATTCAAGGCGATAACAAAACACAAGTAATAAAGCTGAAATATAAAACAGATGCCAGGTCGTGTACTTTTAAAGTGAAAATGCAAATCCAGCAAATATATTCGACTCCTCTACAGGAAGTTACTGCTTCGAATTTTTATAACATAAATGTTATCTTGCCAAAACTATCGTCACACAAGACATCTTCAAACGTAAAGTGTAAACATTTTTTCCCCAAATCTAAAAGAGTCAGAAGAAGTGGTTGTTTGCTCACGAGCCCAATTTACGGTCTGAATTTGCAAGCTGTTCTGGTATAATATAAAAAACTGTTCGTCGTTCGTTCAAAGTACTCAAAGCTGTGATCTAAGGGAACATGTAGTTGAAGAAGCAAACAAGTTTAATTTTGTCATTTACGTCAAAAGCATGCTTGCTTAAGTCGCATAGTCGAGCCTCAATTATAGCACAGGACAGCTGGCCTTGAGAGTGACACTGCCCTCTCATTTTACACCTTATGCAAACAGTTTAAGCAAATATAATTTCAAAAGACGAAACAGCCGTATGCAAAGGTACCTATATTATTTCCATCCAGTAATTTATGATTATAAATCCCCAGCGCTGTACGTTCCCGCGAAACAGTTATTAGCGATTTGGTATAGTTTTGTCGGCGTTCAGTTTGATATTTATCCGCCCCCTTCGCTCGTTTGGGATGATCTTTCTACTTGCACGCATTTAAATATAAACCATGTATGTTGCCAAGGGTCTATGTTTTCAGATTCAGCAGCGAAAAGAAATTGTTCTCTAGTTTGGCTTCCTGTCTCTCTTGAAGCATCACCCTTACCTTTTCGCTGGTTTGCAGTTTGCTAATAAAGCGGAGTATGTAGATTCAAATTTTTCAAGTTAAGTTCATTTAATCTTTTTTCTTATAAATTAGGCAGCGACTGGTAGCATACTTTTATCGCCTGTTATAGATTGAATTGTTTGCAATGTCGGTACAAATTACTCTTTCACGTTCATCGACCCTTCGCGAATTTCAAGCTCAGTCTAAAATAAAACTGATCTCGTTGTTCCCGTTTCACTGAGAATCATACCAAATAGTCAGATTTCTAAGCAAACTTTGCGGCAACCGAAACAAGGGTAAAGATGACATGACTAGTGACATTTCGTTTATTAAAGTCCACCTTTTATTTACTTCTTAGGTATTTTACAATTTTGCTTTTCAGCCTTGCTGGGAAATTGGACTAAAATATAGTGGTTAATTCCGTTCATCGGTCCCAAGATTTGTTTTTTAATAATTATCACCAAGGATTTTTGACGGCTTAGTTAAAGGAGGGCGGCCTAATGGACTGCCCTTGTCGATTAAACGCCTCATCACAATTCGCATTTGCTGCTTGACTTGGCGTGAAATTCAAGAAGAAAACGCTTTGAATTTAAGAATGTTTATTCAACTGGACATGCTCTCGACATGTATGCTGATCTCACGAGTTCATTTGATAGCGTTATATTCTCTCCTCTCTTCAGTGATGTGGCATTGCACGACATTTACACAATATTGAATTGCAAAACGGCAAGTTCATTCTTTATGTGGAAAAAATGTACTTTTTGTTCCTGACAAGTAAGTGATAACCTGAGCGAAAAAAAAACTAAAAAGGATGATGAAACATTCGCTGGTGATTTTCAAGAGACTTTAAGGATTTGCACATACAATATATTTTTGACACATCGCTTAAGGTTTTGTCATGGTAAATTACAATTACCCCCGAAAACTCGCAAACAGAAAGCTGATAGAAGCAATCCGACGTCATTGCAAACAATTTTCCGCTTGCTTTGCCTGAAACAAAATTCAGCTGCTCGATTACACGGAAATTAATTTTGCATTTTACAAAAGCGAAAACACCGAATATCTTTATTTTTTTCGTTTTTTTTTTTTTTTCTATCTTCTCTCGAAGTTTTAGTTCTTTTTGCCTTTTTGCAGCAAAAATGGCTCTCTTATGAACTATTATCACAACACCCCACCGTCACGAAGAAAAAAGATAGCAACTGCGGAATAACGGGACAAAGTAGCCAAAACAACTACTAATTATTTAAATGATTTCAGATTGGTCTTTAGTATGCAATAACATTCAGTTCTGTGTATCTACCACAGATCTTTATAGTTTAGGAAATAGAATTCAATTCAGACCTTTTAATGTACTTCGAGCAAATATTCATGAATCTACTTATTAAATGAATTTAAACATTTTATAATTGTGACAGTTTTCATGCATTCAAAAAATTATTGGCAACGAGTCGAGTAAGGCCGCACGAAAGCACATGAGACAAACTTGACATTGGTGATTTGCGTTTGGCACTCTTGGTGTGCACTTCTTAAACAATGCCTCAGCCTAGCCATCGAAGTAGGGTTGAAACTCTATTGCGTTGAAATCTTGCATTTCTATGAAAAAAGCAAGTTATCCGAACTAGAGATAAAAATATCATGGAGGAATAAAATTTATTTTGGTAATTTAATAGGCCTAAAAGCCTTGGATCAGGATTGCTCTAAAGTGTACATAAAAGGTAAAAGTGAAGTAGGTTGTGGTGAATGATAATTTTCTGTTCTGCCTGAATGTAATGTGGATATGATCTTATGTCATCGGAACAGCAAAAATTTCCAAACAAAAGTTTCTTTATAGATTGTTATCTCTAGAGGATTCAAAGAATCAGTTTGCATTTATCTTTGGTTTTTATTCATAATCAAACGATCTGTTCAGCTGTTCATTTTACACGTCCATTAGGTTTTTACGATAAGTGCAGAAATTCTCGCAGGCTCATTGGCTAATTTTCATTGTCAATAAACAGAAAGACACATGAACTTATAGTTTGTGCGAGCGAGAGCGAGAGCGGACAATTTAAAAATTTGTTATCGGCTAACGCCTCGTGGATCCACAGCTAACAGGACAGACGCATGAAAAACTGACGTCAATTTGTTAAATATACTCTCTGAAGTCGCTCATCTCTTTAGTTTGGACAAAATTTGCGTGGATAATTGTTAATTGTTAGAATGAATAGGAAGCAGAGATAGTGCAGTAATAGGCGATTTGCATGATGGCGTCATTTGACTACAACTACCAGAATCCTTCACTTTTTCTGTTTCTTATGTTAATTAGGGCAATTGTTATTTAAACCCCACTGGGAATATAACAATTTAAATAACAAAGAAAAAACGAAAGGAGTTCTGGTAGTTGTAGTCAAATGACGACAACGTGCAAATCTGCTGTTGGCTGATTTAACTGAAACCACTAATGGATTTCCATCACAAACAGATAATTCACCTGACGTAAAATCATGACCCACACACTGTTCGAAAAGAGTAGGGGACGTAGTTCTCGATGTGGTGGTCTATCTTTCATAATGCTTTCATAATCTTTCTAAAATCCGAGGATAAAATAATAAAGTAATGTATGTTTGTATGTTTGTATGTATGTATGTGCACGACTCAAGTTCGTAATCAGATCATATTTTTCCGGTTTATTTCCATCATTCTTTTCACTATTTAAAATTTTCTTGCATACCGTAAAATATTTTATATTATAACCGAAACTCAGGTAATGTTGGTAAAAGTTAATGTTAATAGCGAATCACTTTGTTGTATCTCCGCCGCCGTTTATTTCATTGTTTCCTTTTTAAACATTTCTGAACCATGCAGCCAGCTAAGTTCACAGTTCACGAGAATTCTTTTGTGCCTTTTAAGAACCCCTTTCTTCTCTACTGAGCTGACAGATAAAGGTCATAATTGGGCGGTAATGTTATCATTTGGAGGCGTGAATAGTCACAATTATTTTTTTATAATCATGCATGATCAAATTGCTTCGGTTTATCTAATTATAAAAAAAGAGACTACACTTTTGTTGCTGTCAGTGCTCTTTCCCGAGGTGAACCTGTTACTTTGACAGGTCTGCGATAAATATCTTTTATATTTTATAAAACCATTTATATTTTCCTTGTCTTGTGCAAAATAAAACTAATGTACGTGTGCTAAATTAGGCCAAATGCAAAAGGTACTTCGCTTTTTAAATATTTGCATTACTCCATTTAGGAGTTAATGGTAGCACGAATTTGTTTGACTTTTATTTCACCGACAATAACAACAAAAGTTGCTCTCCACGGTAGATTCTACTGTCTTTTCCTAAGTGCTGTTATATCATTAGCATTGACCTATTTTCGCCAAAAACCACTTATCACTTATTTAGTCCATTGCTAATGCACAAAACACGCTCAGGAAGATAAAATCCTTCTTTAACCTGAAGGATCCTGACGATAACCTTGTTTTCCATTTAACTTGAAATATTCAAGTCGATCATATATACCGTAACATTGACGCTCAATCCTTGTTTGTTCTGTTTAATGCTAAGTTGGATTGCGTAGGAGTAAAATAAATTTTTAAGTGGCTGAGTCACGACAACGCGGATTAACAAATCAATATTCTGATTTTTGAGTATTCCCATGAAGCAGTGGGTGTGATTGTACGAAAAGCTCTTAATATGTAGTGACAGTTCTTTTCGTTATATAGTTGATTTTTGTTCTAGAGAAATAAAGTATTGAAAAAGGAACTGACTGCCAGTAATCGTATAAAGATACTCGTTTGCAAGTGCCAAGAAGGAAATATCCCGAGTATTTCGACAGAACGGCGGCTTATTTTAAATTAATTAGAAATCAGAAACAAAACAGTTGAAAATTAGCTACATAATAACCTTGGTGGACGAATAAATACCTCTTACTAACCGAGTTCGAGGGCCGTACTGTAAGTTACGGACCGAGTTTTTTCGCCATCGATTTATGGCCCAAACGCGAAGCGTGCGGGCCATAAATCGAAGGGGAAAAACGAGGGTCCGTAACTTACAGTACGGACCGAGAAAACGAGGTTAGTAAGATATTTATTATATCTCTACTGTGTGTCTGACGGGTTCGGGAACGATTTCTATTCACGCGGAACGGCTTCAAATTTATGACGCACCTCGAAAGCAAACCGAGTCAATTTAAAAAATCGTTAATTGACTCTTAAGTCGTTAGCAGGTTTTAATACACAATTTCAGAAGTAAAAGAAAGTTTTAAACTTTTTCTTCCTAGAAAAGTTAAGAACGCTTGGCGATAAATCAAGAAACATTTTGGCAACAAAAGCAGCTTTGGTTACAAAAATGAGCGATATGACACGACGTTTCGAAGTCATCTTGACTTCATTTTCAAGTGATGAATGTAACGGTCAGTTCAAGTTTAAAATTAAGTGGTTTGTAACGTCAGCCAACGAATTAGTGCGCGCGCGATAAAAAGTTCTAAACAAATACTTTCGCGCGAATTGAGTCCGCTTGTGTGTTCAACTTCGGTTTCCTCTCACGGATGAAGAGCATTTCGCGGATAAGGCAATCAAGCTTTCCCTGACATTTCTTTAAAACGGAGAACTGCTTCAGAAGCTCGGGGTTTGAAGTTCCGTGGCAACCTTTCACATGTGTACCAACGGCGGAGGCTCTATGTTCTTCAATTCGCTGATGGAGATGACGAGTAGTGTAGCCGATATAATCTGTATCGCACAGATCACATTTAAATTGATAAACAACACATTGCCGGCTAACGACGGTTGGTTTCCTCTCCTGAATTCGAAGTTGCTCGCCAACGTCAGTTTTCAACGTCGTGTCATATCGCTCATTTTTGTAACCAAATGTATCTCAAAACGTCTTCTTAAAAGCAGCTTTCAATACAGAATACGGCCCGCTGAATTGACCAATCACAGCGCGCGTACTAACTGAGAGATATAATAAAACTAAATACTTATTGAAAACTGATATATATGTGGGTTACTGACCAAGCTTGAGGTCAAGAAGGCTTGATATTGGCTAAGTCTTTTTTTGCGTTTTTATGGACCGAGACGGAGTCTTTAGGCGAGGGAAATGTTTCGAATTTTGACAGAATGTAAGTGAAATTATTTCTTAATTTTACGAGTACAAAAAGAGACAAAAACTGTAATTTATCACCCATGATAATATGGAAAATGAACACCATTTTCTTGCTGAACGCAGCGGGTAATCGCGAGCGGGCAATATAGCACCATCTTGCCCGCTCGGGTAGGCAATCACAACACAGGATTCGGTTCATCTTACCCGCTCACGGAGCTAGCCAAATGAAGTGATTCCCCCCCCCCCCCTTCCCCTCATAAGTCTTGATAAATTTCGTGACCACCCCCACCTCATGTCTTCGAACACATATCCACCTTTCGACGTGTATATTTAGTACTTTTAAAGGTCACATGAAAGTAATATTTGTAACTCTGGTGTACTTACAGTGCACTAGAAGCCATCATGGCACATCTCTAGATCCGTGTCTTTTGCTAGTCTGGATCCCGATATTCGATGAGGGTTTTAGCAGACGTTTTCATAGGCGTCCAATAAAGCATAACAAGCGGCGTAAATTAAAGCGAAGCCCGAAGGGGCAACCAAAAATGGTAGGTTGAAATTGTAGGTTGCCAAAGATGCGATTTCATGCTTTTTTGGGGGTGGGGGGGGGGGGGATACTGCTCTGCATTGCATTGCACTGTATTGCACTGCATTGCATTGCACTGCACTGTACTGCACTGTGCTGTACTGCTCTGCATTGCAGTGCACTGTACTGCACTGCACGGTACTACATTGCACTGTTCTGCACTGCACTGTTCTGCACTGCACTGCACTATAGAACTTTTTCACTCACTTGGCCAGCTCACATGCAAATTTCTTGACACAAAAGGAAGTGTTTACATAAGAAAAGAGTTCTACTCCCGCAGGACTGGCTTGGTACACCAACATGGCCGCAGTTTCATTGTATGTCTGCGGTGACGTCATGTGATAACGCTCTATTGTACTGTACTGTTGGAAAACATAGTAGATTTTCATGTGGTCACTAAGGAAGAGCACACTCAGGAAAATAAAGTTGGTATGGGTGGTATGGTTACAGACGGTTTGAGAAATCCTTCAAGAGGGTCTGCATCTTGATTCCTACATTATATGCGGAATGTATTATTACCGGCCTGACATCCACAAGCCTGTTCCAGGCTCTCTCTCGGTGATCGAAAAAGCGGGGTCTGGGAGAGAAAGGAAGGAGGTCCCACCCTCTCCTTTTCTCTCCCAGACCCCGCTCGTCATACAAAACCTGTACTATTGCTTATTAACCTGTATCAAGAGAGGAACGTGATAGGATTGTTATCTTTAAAAAGACTAAGCGCAGTATTATTTTCGTCTTGAATATATTTTTTCTCGTTTCGGATGGGATAGTACAACTGAACCGGGAAAACGCAGGGTGGAAAAAACGGGAAGCGTACTTGTGGAGGAGATGGACTGGAACTTCACGCGTTCTCAGAATTATAAATTACTTAGCGTTGAAAAGTCGTGTTTAAAATTTAGGAAGTAGTGACAAAACATCTTGCGAAGCAATCAATCAAATATACGACTCAACTGATGAAGACTGTTTCCAAGTTAAGAAGGTGAGGGTCACCGCTGTTGCAACTAACGATTTCTTATAAAGGAGGGTGCGAAGACCCCAATCCTTCATTGACGGACTATAGCAGGGGAGGTAATGGCCAAAGGGAGGCTTCAAAAGATTTAAGAGTCGATTGAGGATATTTTGCACAGGCAAACAAGACTCGCAAGTTGGTTTGGAGAAAGGTCTCCGCTATGATTGAAGCCAACAACAATCAAATTGGAGTGGTTCAAGTTGGTAGGAAAGAAGGCAGTAAAATATTATTAATATTATGTGGTTCTCCTGGCCAACATAAAGTCTTGCACGAGTGACAACAACGTCCTGCACGAGACGAAGGTATTAATACATGTCGTCGCTGATATAGTGTGAGATTGAGTGGTTGTTCCATTGCATTGGAAGAAGTGTTGTTTGTTTTCTATCAAGGCAAGTTAAAAAGGGTAGCTGTAGGGATTAAAAGATAGGAGAGGGATTAGTGGGTACAGTGCCAGGTAATCAACCGACAATTTGGATCTCTCCTCTCCTCAAAAAGTCCCGCGAGATAGCCTTTAAGCTTTTTTTTTGCCCATTCGGTCTTATACACATTATTACAGATTAGGGGAGTATGGGGGCCGGCTTCCTGAAACAGCCATGAGGAGTTAAAGACGGCTTGCAGCCAGGTTTAGTTCAGTACACACACACAGGCAATGACTCAGAACGCACAGCGAGCACTTGCAATAAATAAATACTATACTAGAATGGGAATGCTATGCCAGGAATGTAGATTGTTGAGTATCCAAAAACGCAAGAAATCAGAAATCTGGTTTATCACGCCTTTATTTACAAACCCATGCCTGACGCAAATAGAAGATTAGTATTAGAGATCCAAAACCCCTACAGAACGTCATCATTTTACCACAGTAATGAGTCTCATGAAACAGAAGGCACTTAGAATAACTCACTACTTTTTTTCTTCGGCTGTTTCGGTCAAACACTGCACAAAATAGGTGGCTGAAGGCTGCCAGCATTTTAAACCGACGCTCAATTTCGATTCAGTTGGTGTCAGAGAAATGCGTGGCACAGACAAAGCTCAGACAAAGAGAAAGGTGAGGTATGCGCAATGCTGACAGGAGGCCGCTAATTCAGATGTGTCCACTTGAGTGGGATAGTTCGTTATTTCGTATTCCGGCCAAGAATAAGCGTTACGTATGCTATAACCTGCAAACAGGCTCGCGTGTTTGGGGAAGGAGCGGCTTAGCCGCGGGAGACACACGTGACACGACACGCCAAAGCGAAAAGCCAGCAAGTACGAACCAGAACCTATATAGGCCACCCTCTAGATCTAAGTATGGCCTTGCAAGGTTTCGAGTAGTGGCATCACAAATCTGGGAGGCAATACCCTTTGAAATTAAATGTTTGCCATTTAATACTTTCAAAAAAGAATATAAGCGTCTCCTACTGGACAATCACTTTTAATTGTTATCTAGCTCTATCAAGTAATTAATTTATCTATTTTACCTAGTTCTCTCCCTTAAATAGTGATTACCTTATGTATATTCTCTCTAGCTCTATCAAGTAATTACTTTATCAATCTTACCTAGTTCTCTGTCTTAAATAGTGTTTATCTACCAGAGTAATTAATTTATCTATTTTACCTAGCTCTCTACCTTAAATATTGATTACCTTATGTATATTCTGTAAATAACCGCCTCTTATTATTAACTGCACTGTGGTAGTGGCCAACCCCGGAAAGCTCTGCTCCTTTGGCCACTACGCACTATCTCAAAGTAATACCTAGTGCACATGTAGTTACTTTTCCTTTGTTCTTTTGTTTTTACCATTA